>BPLR01017328.1:0-81122 GCA_021605095.1 Caerostris extrusa
CTTTAAGAGTATTAAAAGTTAGAAATTTTTGAACTTACTAATACCCATCTTAATGATACCCATTAGGAAAATTGGCCCTTGTTGTAAGTATTAAAATATTCAAATAGCTTTAATTTTGCTGATATATTATGAAAAGAATTAATAGTTATTACTGCTTTTTATATATGTACATACATTATTCTGTTTATAACTCTTTTAGTACTGGAAATTAGAAATCTTTCTACACTTTATTCTTCTTTACATTTTCTTCTTCATATTTAGTGAAACATAGCTTTAGTGCGGTCACAAATATGTTTAAAAGAAAGAAAGAAATTGATTGAAAACAGAAAATTGTGGTTTACGAATACTGCAAAGATAAATAGAACCAAGGAGTAATTCATTGAAAGCAGTTCATCACATTCTATATTTTTATTTCTCTATTATCCTCCATTTTTTAATTTTCTGTGAGTAATGCAAATGTAACAATGGTTGTTCTTAATAAAAATTTTATAATTTCAAGCTTCAAGGTGTCTTATTTCCAATATCTTTTATTACCGATAATGTTAAGGGTATTGTTTTAGAGAGAGGGGTTTTTCATTCCCCTGGCCACTTTTTTTTTCATGTTCTCGATATCAGTTTTTCGTTTTCTGTATCACTTTCAACATGTCGTATTGGTTTTTAAATTTCTAATTTCTTTCACGAGCTATTTATTCTTAATGGTTTATTTAAATTTCTTTCATGCGTTTTTTTTTTTTCTTAAATTTCTTTCAGATGCTTTTTTATAAAATCGTTTGAGTTCTATAGTTTTTATTTAAAATGCTCCTTTTTTTCAATTTTTTAACAATAATTGCTGAACATAATTTATTGCCTGACTATGATTTCTTGATACTTTTTTTTTTTCTTTCTTTTTTGCTTAAGATTTCTGTTATGCGTTTTTGTTCTTACATAAATTTAAATTTTATGGGTAACCTGTATATTAGTCAAGAAGATTTTTTAAATACTAAACATGTATCAGTTAAAAGCAGGCAATTCTACAACTAATAGTTTCTAATACGATTACTGTTTTTTAATTATGAATATATATTCATGTTTTTTTGGTGATTAAAATGTTCTTACTACAGTAAAACCAGATTACTTGCTCCTGCTTTTGAAGGACACATTTTCGTATAAAGATTTCAAGCATAATCTACTTATAAAATGCATTAATGATATTCTTTTTATTAGTGAATATTTTTATTATATTATAAAAATCGTTTCTTTTTCTTTCTTTTTAAACAGTGTAAATGCTTTCAAATTTTTCGACAACATATTAAGATAAAAAATAATAATAATAATAATAAACTGAAATCTGCTCAGCAAATTTCAACTTACATGTGTGAACACTGGAGAACGGATGAATAAACTCAGGAATATAACAATGTTTAATAATGCAAGAGATATATGAAGCGATTGATTGGAATACTACAAGATTGGCCAAATTCAAATAGCCACATGAATGAATGAACTTCATGAAGATTGAATGTGAATGACATCCCTAACAAAAAGAATGTATCAGAACAACATCATGTTCGCACATGATAGCCTTCAATAAATAAATAAATAAAAACCATAATATGTTTCTTCATCTTGAATATCAAGTGAAACTGACTTTTTCAAGAGAACAAAAACATTTTTCCGCCTACAGAAATAATTGCAATTTGATATTAGACACATGAATGTTAGAAATAGATTTTTTTGAAACAATTTTTTTTCAAGAAAAATGCTCGTTTGTACAAAGTTACATTTCCACTACTAAATGACTCATTTTGATTTATACTTCTCCTTTTTCAGGGTTATCTGAATAAAAAGTGTTATAAGATTTTATTCTTGAAAATGTGAATAAATAAACAAATTCAAATTTGTTGATTTTAAAGCTGTGCAATAAATAATAAAAAGCAAATCCTCAAAGTTTTTTTTACGAAACTTTATACGGCTTTTGAAAATCAAAATATTCTCTTATAGAGTACTTTTTCTCAGAAAATCAGCAATTTATAAATCCAAACCTATAAACTATGGTTTATATAATTGATTCATATTATTCAAAGCACAGTTTTTTTCTCTAAATAATGTCTTAAATTTTATTAACAGTATAGAACTAATCAAAATCTTAAAGATTAGGTATGAATTCTGGTTTTTCTTCATATTTTCCCGCCTTTCCCCATTCATCTGATCTAATAGAATTCTTCTTGAAAAATTCTCAGAACTGCTCAGTGAAAACAACTTGTATTTGAAGAACAAAGAGGGAGACAAGGCTGTGTTTGACATTCTCGGAAAAAAGCCGGGGCCGAAGATGAATGGACAGACGGGAGAGACAGGAAATTGGGGGGAGCTGTCAGTGTTCTTAATAGAACGTAGAAGTAGGGGGGGGATGGTTTGTGACGGTACAGAAAAAAATGGGGATAGAAACTACTGGGATATGCGGCAAGAAGGATCACATATGCCTGTTTTTCAGTGTCTTTACTATCCGAAAAGAAATCAAATGATTATCCCTAAATTTCCGTTCTTTTGTTAAGAATAAAATTTTTACCGAGTAATAAAAGATATGTCAGGAAAATGTACAATATTATGCTAAAATGAGGTCTAACTGAAAAAAAAAAAAATTAAGAATTTAATTTATTCACACTCCAATTTTTTTTTTTTTTTTTAAAAATAAATATACATGATGTTTTAAGTTTTCTTCCAGATCGGAAAGTTTTTTATAAGTTTTTTATATAACATAAGACATAAGTTTTAAATATAAAGTTTCTCCTCAAAGTCGATGAATTTCAATACGAGAGAATATATCTGTACACGAAGCGTACCTCTGCTCTGAATCAAAGCTATAAGAAAAATGTTAGAATAAGCTGTACAATTTATGATTAAACAAACAATTAAAATAAAAAAGGGGTAAAAGAAAATAAATTGAATAAAAAAATTGCGCTTTCATACTATACAGTGCTTCAAAAGACAAAGCAGGAAATTATGTTTCTTTAAAAACCCATTGTAAAATTTGATAATTTCGTACAGAAATGTATTTTTATTTATATCACAGATATTTTAAAAAAAATCATTTAATGCAATTTTGAATATTTTTCTAATTTGCTATTAAATTTACAAAAAATGCAAAAAATGCATACAATTACAGCAACCTACTGAGTAATTTATCCTTACAGATTCTATTAATGTAGAGGGATTCATATAGACTAATTTGTAAAATGGCCATGAATTATTTTGTTTAAAATAGCATAAATTTTATTTTAAACATAAGACTGAATCCTTCAAAAGCTATATTTCGTTAATTTCCATTGCTCTTTGCTGAATGCTGAAAAAAATATTTTACACAATTAATGTGTAAATTTTATTTGTAAAATATAAAAGAAATGGATTTAATAATAAAAAATGATTTTTCTATTTTAAATAAAACTAACACTTTTCCTCATCGTATATTTTTTAGTGAAAATTTTTTTTTAAATTAAAATTCTTCTTTTCCTAACACTTGATAATTAGTGGTCGTATAAAAAAAAGAGAACAGAGTGAGCATGGATAAAAAATGATCCAGTGAGCAATGAACACTTATTTTGATAAATGAGGCATTCCCACTTTCTATCAGTTGAATAAAAATTCTGTATTTATGAAGCAATAGCATAATATAAAAAATACAGAATAAGCATAAAAAACACAATAGAAATGAGATTTTAAAAAATAATTAATAAATTTAAAAGTCAGTACAAATTGTGTACAGAAATAGCATCAAATGAAATTTTACAAATAAATAAATAAATATATAAACCAATATAAGGAAGAAAAAAAAATTTACAAAACGGAAAAGGCTAATTATAATAAATGCTGTGATTCAAAGAATTAAAAAGAAAAAGAAGATAACATATATATATATATATATATTATCTTCTTTTCTTTTTTTCTTATATTTTCATTTTCAATCTTCAAAATAATTTTTTTCCAAACATAGGAGTGTATTGAAACATATATAGTTTGTTTATATATATAAACAAGTTATATATGTTTTATTACATACTCATAAATATGTGAAGAAAATCTATTTTTAATTCACAGGCGCATTTCAGAAAATTTTCACAACGGCTCTCAAAATTACCATGCATAGATTTTGTTTAAATAACAATAAAAAGAGCGATTCAATAGTTTTACACATACATCGTACATAGAATACGTTAAGTAATCTTGCGATTCAATATTTTTAGTCATTTCTAATAGTAATATAAAATAAGTAAACATTTAAATGTGAGATCAAACAGACAACAAAGTTCCAGAATGTTAGGATCAAATGAGAGAGCACATAGATATATATTTTTCGTATTTATGATTTTATTTATTTTTTTTAGTTCATTTATTTATTTATGTAATATATATATATATATGTGAATTTGTGCGATAAAAACTTCGATAAATATCAAATTGATTTTTCATAGTAAATCATCAATGTAAAATAAATTTCATTGCCTTTTTTCCCCTGAAGCTAAACTGTTGCTCCTGTAGCACGTTTTCTCACACTAATAACAATGAAATGGCCAACGGCTTACATTACTGACTTATTGTAATAGGTCCCCTTTTATTGGGCTGTTATAAAATTGAGATTTGAGACCATCCACAGCAGCTAAAAGTTATAGGGGGCTGGTTTGTTATTGTGTTCCTTTGTAATTTTTTATTACAACGTCCGGTCCATTCAACTGGTTCCTAGAACGGGAATGTCTTTTTTTATGAATGCTACGTAGTGTTCTGATATTTTACTCTTTATTTTTAGCTGTTTTAAATCCAAGTCTTTTTTTTATCATTTTAAATTTTCCTATTTTGATTTTTTTTTTTTTTTTTTTCCCCCCTTATTTTTTTATTTTTTTTTTTTTTTTTTTTTTTTTTTTTTTTTTGTTTCAATACATGTTTTTAAATCGTTCCTGCATCTTCAATCACATTAACTTCTTCCCATCAGAGTAGAAGTTCTTTTAGCATTGGCACTCAAGTTTATTTAACGTCGTCTGTGAAATAGAACCAAGAAAAACTTGCTTGTGTAACAATTTGAATTATTAGAAAATCGAATTTTTGTAAAATTTTCGTATAGTACTTGTAGGTTATAGTTTATTTTATTTCGTTTTCTGGT
Source organism: Caerostris extrusa (assembly GCA_021605095.1). Classification (NCBI taxonomy): domain Eukaryota; kingdom Metazoa; phylum Arthropoda; class Arachnida; order Araneae; family Araneidae; genus Caerostris; species Caerostris extrusa. Next base: position 5,129 of record BPLR01017328.1, read on the forward strand.
CTTACAGTCCTTAGTATAATCTTTTATGATTCTGACTGCTCTTAATTGTCCAGTTTCTTAAACAACTTACCAACCAACCTAATTCAAATCAAATAATAAAAATAAAAATAATCAAAAAAATAAATAGTTTTTAAATAAAATAAAAAATAAAATTTTTTCAAATCAAATAAAACTGTTTACAATCTGAAATTATCCATTATCGTACAATTTCTTTTTTTTTATTAATTTGCAAATTTGTTCTACTAAAATGTTCAATTGTATACGGCACATCTCGACACCTTTTATGCAGGAATCATATTGAACAAGAAAAGTACACATATATCTTCTCAGCCATTCTAATTTTTTTAACAATTTCTATAGTAGTTCTTCCACAGTATTACATATCGCTAAATGCAGAACTTGAAGGGAAAAATAATACCTTGAATAAGTCATAGAATAATTCGAAATCATCCAAATTTATATTTATATAATTTTTAATGTGATAAAAACATTAACATTAACATTATTATTCCTTGGAAAAAGTATTTTAAATATTTAGATTCAGATTTTAATTTAGTACTTTTTATTTTTTTCCTTGGACCAACATCTCACATGGAAAAAGCATTTTGAATATACTAAAAATAAATTTCGCTTGAATTTTAGAATTTTTCTCTTATCAATTAAATAATAAAATGTATAGGAGCAATAAATTTCTTTTGTATGCAACTGTTCTACGACCTATAAGTACTTACGAATGACTTATGCCCCTAAGTCAAACTTAAAAAATCATTAAAACTTTTCAAAATATCACTCTCAGACAAATCACTGCAGCTAAATGTTATATGAGGAATTCGTAAGTACAGCAGGCCATTAATATTCCTCCACTTAAAGACTTCCTTAAGCCCGCTTCTGAAAAATTCTTTAATTCTATTGATAACCACAAGAACTTAACAATCCAGGAAATCAATTAAAAATGAGAACATAGATTTCGGCTTACTTTGCCTTAAATACAAAACAGAAGAAAGCTCACATGCGCACTATGAACAAATGAAATTTACATAATTCAATGCAATGCTGAACACACTGCAAATCAGCGACCATTTTATTCCACTTACGTATATACGAGTAGTCCATCCACGAATAATAAAGTAAATGTAAAAATAATTCGGTTAATAATGGGTTCAGTCAGGGCCGGATTTCCCAATAGGCTAACTAGGCTTCAGCCTAGGGCCTCGAGATCAAGAAGGGCCTACATTCAAATTGTTAGCAAAATTATAATGTCACTATTCTAAAAACAGTAAACACTAACACACTGAATCGAAAATAAGGCGAAATTCTACACATATGACTAATAAACAAACATAAAAATAACAGAGTTGTCTTCATTAAGTATTTTGTGCATCAAAAATGAAACCTTCAGAAAAATAGATTTTGATGAATTTATAGAAGAATTGTGTGAAAAAGTTTTGAAAGAAATTCTTCTAATCTACTACTTCGAATTAATGTATACTTGGATTAAATCAGTTCTTAAATAAAATAACTATTAACATAAAATTTAATATGATATACAATTTGATATTTTCTTTTCGTGATCCAGATTTTGTTTGAATAAAGTTCCATTTTTGGTTTAATTTAAAACTTAAAATTCATACTTAAACTTTAAATGCGAATTATTATGAAATAAATTTATCTGAATTGAATTTGCTTTAATCTTCAACGTATTGAATAAATTATTTTTAATTTGATAGAAAATATGATAATTTTTATTGCATATTTTATTTTCGTGGCCAAAGATTTTTATTATTTGAATTTCGTTTCATTGTAAATGTTGTGCGTTATGTTTGATTAGTTATTGTTACTAGTACTATATATGGTGCTGAGAATAAATGTCCAAATAAGTGTTCTCGACTTTTTTTCATGCACAATTTCTTTCTATCATTTCAGGTTTTTGAGGGCCCTAAATATGAAACACTTATCATATAACTTTTTCAATTTTAAGCACGTTTTCATGGTTTTATTTGACAGTGTTTCTACGATGCACATGATAAATTACGTGTTGAAGACCGCTGTTGCTCTAGCTATGCAAAATTGATCATGTTTCTCGTTCATATCTTGTTATTTCTCCTTTGACCCTTGTATTGATATGTTAAGTTCTTTATATCAAAATACTCTCATGTATAATAGTTCACAAAAAGTTTCAATAAAATATATTTGTTCAGATTTTCTATGCTAATAAATTTGCCTTATAGGGGCACTTCCAAAATTTCTATAATGCTTTACAGGGTATTTTCAAGTCTCAATAATTATATATAGTAATATGCTTGCATTTTAATATATTTTATTTATATACATATATTTTTAATATTTTTACATTTTAATATATAGTAATATGCTAGCATTTTGATAATATTGTTTTATTAAAAAATCGAATAATTTTGGGAAATTGTTTTAAAAAATATTAACAGGAAATATTTTTCAGTACCTTACTATATATTTTTAATATTGTTTTAGCATTTATTATAAAACTAATTAACTTCTTATATTTTTTAATTCTTATATATTTTGAATTAAAAATGTCGATCTTCCTTTTATACCCTTTCTCTCTCATTTAAATTTATTCGTTCCATTGTACCAAGCACATGTGAGAGTTAATTGTGAAATCAACCGTAAATCGTATCTTATTATGTAATAATATGGTATATATTAAATAGATAATTATTGAAAGAATCAGTTTTCATACATGATAGAAAAGGAAGGGAAAGGGAGTTTTGAATGCAATTTTTAAAAGAATGAGTCTAAAATATTTTCTAGCTTTGTTTACATTTTGTCTAGCTAAGTTTGCCGATCAACTTTTACTTCGAACCTATTTTATACTGTCTAATTTTTGTCTCTGTTAATTTAATAGTTTTAATTCTAATTTAAACTGCTCTCTTTCACCACACGTCTTCATTGATTTATTTGTTAAAATAAAAATGAATTTTTCCCAGCTTAGGCTAGGTTTTTAAAGAATGTAAATCAAAAGACTGACGGCGCCATCTGTTGGCGAGCCAGCATAACATCTGCTGCTTATTGGTTTTATATGTCTTGTTTTTCATGTTATCTTTATCCCTATGTTTTTCTTTTTAAATCCATAAATTAATTAATTTTCTTTTATCTTAAATCTTTTTTTTTGGCATCGACAACGGACCCTTAATTGTACCTATAGCTTTAGCTTTTCCGATCTCTTACTTTAATTGTTCTCAAGCAAGAGATGTTTTCCAAATTTTAATTATTCTATTTTTATTTATTAATATACTTTAATTGAAGCAACTACATTTAATGCTAATTTATTAACTAATTTAAAATGTGGAGGTATCGTGGTTCTTAAAACAACACAGGAACTCCGTAACAGGTACGCCCTTTGCCCGTATAAAAATATATAAGCGAAAAAAAAAAAAAAAAAAAAAAAAAAAAAAAAATGTTTTTAATAACAAAATTTAGTTTTACATTTTAATAAGTATGCCTTTTTTCATGATTAAATTTCCGAAAAGTAATTAATATAATAAAAGGCAAGAGTCAATTTTATTTAAAATTAGAAAAATAAGAATAAGTAATATATAATAATCAAATGTATACAGAAACAGATAAATGCATAATATATATTCATGCATAGTTGAAATAGTAAAAATGTTGAAATTTGCACTTTTTGGGAAAAAGGTGTTCATCTGGAAGTCTCCAACTATTTGTTGCTCAATCGAATTCATTGTAAAACACGACGAACAGTAGCTAATACAAAATGCAAATGAACGACGAACAGTACAAGCAATATCATATTTAGCTCAAAACGCGAATATTGCCAAATATAGTGCACTTTTTTTTTCCTTCCATGATATCGCCGAAATACTACAATTTGGTTGGAGGCTCCTCTTCCTTTCGATATTATTGCAAATTTTCCGTAAGTCTATACCGTAAGAAATTCATCCCGATTGAAAACTTTTACCAAAAACAATGTCTATTACGTGCTGCCATCTATTGAGAAATTTTTGTACTAAATCTTTAAATAATAAATTTAAAATTATGGAGATATATTTAGGAAATGATTTACGTTTCTACAATGAAATTTAAAGATTTTGTAATAAGTTGCAAAAGTTGAATTTACATTTCTCTTCAAAAGTTTTTTTTTTCAAATTTATTTTAGAAGAGAGTAAACGAACTACAGTTAAGAAAAATATTTACTGTCTGGTTATATAATCAAATTGTGAACTCGATTCCTATCCCACTTAAGCATCTTTGCCACTTAGTGCTCAATTATGAACTTAATCTGTCATCTTATTGAATAATAAATACCCCATTGTACTCTGTCTAGATGACCTTCAACAATGTTTACATAATTGCTCAATATCTCTTTTTATTTATTATTTATTTAATTCATTACTTTTGTAAACACTGTGATCCATAACACCAAAATATCTATTTAGGGTAAATTGTATCGAGTCTAATATTTGCAGTTATTATTTATTCATTTGCTTCTTTTCTTTAATACTAGCTCTCTATTAAAAGGGACGAATTATTAAATGTTATCTATTGCCAAATTTCATCTTTTATGTGATCTTCATGTTTAATTTTCTTTAGAACACTTATTAATAATAACTAATTTACGTATTTCTTGCATTTTTCAATTTAAAGAAACCTACATTGTTAATTAAATTCAATCGTTAATTCTTTGCAAATTATCTTCTTACTCGTCTTCTATAGATGAATGTTGCTGTTTCCTTAGCAAAATGAAATAAAATAAAATAATATCAGTTAATTCTAAAGCATTTTTCCCCCTTTATCTACAATCGTTGCGCCCCTTTGAAGATTCTGAATCTGTAGAATTTTTTTGCATTAAATATTGAAATTTCTACGTAAGCCGTTATTTAAGGTTAATTATTCAGCCTCGTTTTAAGGAAGACCATTATGACTAAGAAATGATTATTAGTAGTTAAAGACCAAGGAAAATTGTTGAATTCTATTTGGAATATGTATACATACATATAGATAGATAAATATATAAATATATAAATATAGACATTAGATAAATTCATAGATATAAATGTATATTAAATTGCTACTCAAATGAATGAAAAAAGGAAAATATGTTCATTTTCGGTAAACCGTACTCTCGAACTCAGAGAAGAGTTCTAAGAATTCCCAATTAATTAATTTCTATACATTTTCAATTAATATTGTTAATAGGTGAGTAACTGTGCTCTGACAGGGTCCTATATAAATTTAGCTGAAATCTAACTAGTTATTAATACGGTTCTTTATTTAATAAATTTCTTAGTAGAAATCATAAATTTGAAATATATTTTTATTGTTTTATAGAAATATTTTTATAGTTCATTTTTATTTTATTTTCTATTTTATTTTTTTTTAAAATTTTTAAGATAAGATTTTTCTATTTATTAATAAGTATTATTTCTGAATAGTTAAATTCCATGTAATATATGTAAGAACAATTATTTTTGTATAATTTTATCCTTAGAATTTAATGCTAAGTAATTAGCTAAGTAATTATTCATAATGTAATAAATTCTGCAAAAAAAGGTCAAATTTAAGAATAAATAAGTTATTTTAAAAAAAATTAGTATTTTAGCCTTAGAAACAAAATCAGCCGAAAATTGTAATTCCAAACATGAATGAAATAATAAGAATATGCCTCGATATTGTGCAAAGTGAATTACGTTTAACTGTCTACACTTTAAAAGGGAAAATAAAACCGAGAGCACAAACATTTAGAAAAAAATTAAAATCATTTACGATTTCATATATATGTGTGATGATTTAATATATAATTATCGCATCATCTGATTTTATTCACTAAAACATCAGCAATCATCATCAATTTTATGGACAAGGTCGTTTATGCACAGAATATACAATAAGGTAAAGATACTTCTAAAAATTAATTTACAGAAAATAAAAAAAGGTCATATTTCATACTTTAATGTGTTTAAATGATTTTTATTTAAAAGTTATCACCCTTAAAAATAATATAGAGTTCATAAATTGTTTTGTTTGTATGAATTCTTATATTTTTTGATCGATAAATATCAAGTATGTTAAATCGATGTGCAACATAGTCTTATTTATTGGAGTATAACATAACATTAATAAGTGTATGTTATATCAATGTGCATTCAATCTTATAAAAATGCATTTATTTTATGCATGCATTTAACCTTATTAAATGTTTTCCTATCCCATTTAAAAATTGTAAAATTTCTTTAATTTCTTCAATTGCTTTCCTAATAGTTTTAGCATCCTACGTCATGATGTCTTAAATGACCATTGCACGCTCGTATAACAAAAGTAAAGAAAGAAAACAATTAATGAGTCTGAAAAAACAACAGCAATGTTTGTGTGAATGAACCCCGAAACACAATGTACCATTTAACTCTTTCCATCCCCTCTTTCTTTTTTTCAGTTGTGAAAGGCATTAAACCCTTGGAAATAAAAGAAAATAAGTTGAGAAATCGACGCATTCTTTCTGTGAAGAAGTGGCAGTGGCCCTGGAGGAAAGATTAGATTACACGCACTGAATACATCATTCATAAACACACTATAAATAGCGATTTTTAAAGGCAGCACCGGGGTCTCTTTTTTTCAGTTTTCGGCTGCAAAAGTCGGATCCATATCCTCTGAATTACATTTCGTTTACTTCCTGCGGCGGAAGTATGTGCATCACCAGCAGGAACCGGAAGGGTGTCAAAGCCACCCTCGATAAAAGCAAATTTCTGGAACTGGAATTACTGAGAGCATGTGACAAAAGTAAACAACTTGTAACGAAGATGATACAACAACAAGGATGTGCGACGCAATTTTGTATCGATATGTTTTTTGGCAAACAACATTCCAAAAAGAATCATTATTAGTTTATGGCTCTTAATGATGCACTAAAAGTTATTAAAATTGCCCACATTATTGAAATAAAATTAACTAACCAAACCAAAAGAGCATCTAAATTGTTGAAAACATTTGGAAACCTAAAATTGTCCAAATTATTAAAATAAATTCACCAACCAAATCAAAAGAACAACTAAATTGTCGAAAAATAACATAAAAACCTAAAATTGCCCAAATAAATAAAATAAAATTGACAAACCATACCAAAAGAACAACTAAATGTTGAAAAGAAATTTAACAAACCTAAAATTGCCCAGATCATGAAAATAAAATTCATCAACCAAACGATACGAACATTTAAATTGTTGAAATGAAATTTAAAAAACCCAAAATTGTTCAAATCATTAAAATAAAATTGGCCAACTAAACCAAATTGCCTAAATCATTAAAATAAAATTGACCAACTAAACCAAATTGTCCAAATCATTAAAATTGATCAGTTAAAGCAAATTGTCCAAATCAATAAAAATAATATGTGGCCAACCAATTCGAAAGAACAACTAAAATGGTCGAAATGATTAAAATAAAATTCGCCAACCAAACCTAACGAATAATTAAATTGTTAAAATGAAATTTAACAAAAAATCCCAAAATTCAACAAATCATTCAAATGAAATTGGCCAACTGAACAAAAAGAACTAAATTGTTCATAAAAAAAAATTTTTTTTAAAAGAACCATTTTATCAAAATTTGTTTCAATTGATTGAAGATTGATTTTAACTTTGCTCATTTTCTTTTGGTTGATTTTGAACTTGCCTTAAATTTGGTTTAATTTATTATTATAATAATTATTCTATTGGTCTAAATAGTGTCTATTTTCTGTTCAAATACGAGTGAACCGAATATAGTAAATTTTTGGATAACAATGCTTCGTCATCATCAGCAACAGAACAATATCCCCATGGTGGGCCAAGGGACGAGAGATGTTTTCTTTTTACGGTTTAGGGTAGTCAGCCTTACGCTCAACAGACCCGGGACCTACGGTTAAAAGTGGAATTTCGAACCACTACAAAACATCCATGGCACCGCCGGGTTGAACTCGAACCCAAAACCTGTTGCATCGAGAGTCAGTCACTCGACCATCAGGTCCCTTAACAGTGCTGAGAATTGAAACACCTACTAATAGTTCTATTGGTTTGTCGCTCTACTGTCATTTTGTGTACACTCTAGGATAAATAGACGGGGACCTACAGTTTAACGTGGATTCCAAACCACTAACAAATATCCACGCCACCATCAGGATTCGAACCTGAAACCTCTGGTACTAACGGCCAGAGCGCTAGCCAATTGGCCATTAGGTCTATTGATCAGTTGGAAACACTGGTGACCAAATAATGAATGACAATTAAACTTATAGCATTGTGTATAGAAAAAAATAGTAATTTTTCATAAACTCACCTATACAAGTATATTCATTACATGATAAACAAAAGATTCATTTATTTTTTATATATTTATTATGCAATAAATATATAAAGAATCAACTTTTATTAAATCAATAGAAATACAAACCAAAAAATAGTATAAACAACTAGAATATCGGCACTTTTTTTCTTATTTGATTATCAATATATCTAATATGAATAATTATAAACAATATTTATAAATTACTATTTAAGTTGCTAAATTTAAAAATTAATCATATTCAATGAATTCAATTGGTGAAATAAATAAATCTAAGATTCTAAAAGCACTCTCTTAAACTTTTGGAAACGATGGCAATGCATTATCAATCAGCTTCTGGTAGACTGATTTTATACAGATAATTGCGCAAAATTATAAATAACATGTGAAGTAGAGATTTTAATCGAAAAGTTTTTTTTAGTTGATATGTTAGTTTCGTCACCAAAACAGACGAAGGGTGGGGGAAGTAAACACTTATGTGATTGCTTGATATATTTCATGGATAAATTAAAATGGATATTTCCTAACAAGGTGGTGTTTTGTAAAAGATAGCGCATTTAAGCATAAATGTTTTTATGTTGAAACGCATTACGCATATATGACGAAACGAATGAAATCAAACGCATTTTAAACATTTTTTAAATATTCGTGAATGATAATAGCTTGAAAAAAAAAAGATACGTAATAATACTGTACGTTAATAGCATATAGTTAATATTTTATTGCATTTATTATAAAAAATTGTAGTCGATATTGGACCTATTTGGGAATTTTTTTTTTTTTTTTAAATGATCTGCTAAAAGTTACTTTCTTTATAAAATAATACTTTGTGCTTTATTTTTTGAACTATGAAAAAAAAAGCATTTTATTAAATAATTTAAAGAAATTTAAGAGTTATTGAAATTTATTTAGTTTTATACAAGTCATTGTAGGAATCAAATTTTGTTCTAGAAATTTGTTAAAGGTTCTTTTTTCTTAAATCTATAGAGCACATTTATTTAAGGATGTTGAATAAAATCTTCAGGTTTTCATAAAATTTCGAAATTTTATGCCACTTTAAAAACTGGATTCCCACCAGATGCTAAGATCGTATGGCGCAGAACATTATCCAATTAAAAGCCTGAGTGGGCAGAAGATCCGGCGTCTGAATGGCTGAAGCTGTGCTATCTTAGTTTCTGTTGGGAATTCGACTGAAGATGGCACTATTATTGATATTCGTGTGTCAAATGACTTATAGGTAGCAGAATAGAAGATAAAAATAAGTCTATTGTATAGTAGTAGCAAAATGACTGTCATCTAAGAAATGCACAAAAAAAATAAATAAATAAATAATAAAAAAAGAACAATGTTCTATTAAAAGATTTTTGGCAATTGAAGTGTAAAAACCAACTGAAATTAAATGTCGGAAAAAAAGTGCAATATGATGACGTACGTATTGTTGCTGTTGAACCGTTAGAAATAGAGAAATCTTGGCATGACTCTCAATTGCCTCAATTGTAGGTTTGGATTGAATGAAGAAGAGCAAGAGTGGTTGCACAGAATAAAATTAATTGTTTCTAGTAAAATTCACTGGCAGATTTTATAGAAAAATGATACACACATGTTTCTCGTTTGCTCTGCAATTATTTCTAAAAACATTTTGAAGGTTTTTATTTGGTCCTCTTACATCAAATCGCACTGATTTGTGTGTGTGTGTCTGTTTGGGTGGAAAATTACTCTTTTCAGCTATTTGTAAATGATAATATCTTGAAAGGAAAGTAAAAAAGACATATAAAAATATTGTAAATTAACAGCGGACCGTTAAAATTTTATGCGCTTATTATTATTGTTTGTCATTGTAGCTAGTGTATTATAATATTTTTGTTTGTCACCGCAAAAAGTTTATAAGTAGATTAGAAATTTCAGAAATTGTGTAACGTCTGTGAAAGAAACTCCTCATCCTTAAAACTTTAAAAATGAATGGTTTTTGAAATTTAAAAGATGGTAGGTCACCAGGTTAAAAATATTCAATTATGACGCCAGAAAGTATTACTGCTATTGAAGCTTTAAAAAAAAAAAAAAGGAAAATCGAACAGTGGCTGTGGAAGAAATACCCACAAATATGGATTTTGATTGGTTGAACATGTACACAAATAGCACATGAAACATTTTTTTTTTTTCCACAAAAATTAAGGCACTTTGTAAACCTAACAGAACTTATATTGAGCATTGGAAACACGTTAGTAGAAAAAAATATGTGTATTAAGTAGACACGTTCTTCATTTACTCAATTAATTATTTCTAAAAACATCTTTCAATTTTAGAAATCGTTCATTTTTAAGATTTTAAGGATTTCAAAACTTTTAAGGTTGACCTTCGTTGTTATTTTTGCAGATGTACTTTTTAAATGTAAATATAACTATGTTTTTGTTAATCCAATTTAATAACATTTAAAAATTTCAAAACTCTATCACTTATAGTAATATATTGTATTCGTTGATATTAATGTTCATTTTTAACAAAAATCCATTTTCCATTAAAATCCACCCTCAAATACTTTTTATTATTAGTCTGAAAATAAATTTAATGCTTGAAAGATAGCTTAAAAATATTTTTTTAATTAATTCTCTATCAAATACAAAAATGCAATTGATAAAAATAAGTTTATTTCTTCAATTAAAAGTTTACAAATTAATGTATTCTGAATTTATTTATTTTTTTGTATATAGAATTTTTTTTTGTGTATATACAATTTGAAAGGAATTTTTTTTATTTTTTACTATTGAAAATGCGTAAACCAATATATTTTAGCTTAAGTATGCAATTATTGCATAGATTGCCTTTCTAAAAAATCAAAGAGATGTTTAAAATGTGTAGTTAAATTTTATTCCTTTTAAAAGCAGTTTTCAGTTGAAAGTGTAAAAATTATTTACAAAAATAAAATACGTAAATGATAAGTGGAGAAATTTTGAAGAAAAACGTCGTAAACAGAGTAATCTGAATACGACAGAGTAATAATTTTGAAAGTAATTAATTATGAACTTTAGAAAATAATTACCAACAAAAAGTAAAGAGAAAGTAATTACCAACTTTTTTTTTTTTTAAATTTGCAACCTGTTTTGTCATATGTAAATTTTACTTTAAAAATGCATATAATAGTTTTTTTTAATTACTTTTAGATCTAGATGGAAAATTAAAACACTGAATGATCATAATCATGTTTTAACGAAAATAAACACTTAATCCTCAGAAACATATTTTATTCATTGCTTTATTATTATTCATTATTGAAAACTAGAACAAAATAAAAGAAATTTTTCGGTAATGTGTTAATCTGCTTATAAAACTACGTTAATAACATATTTATTCTATTGCGTTATTTAACCTATTTTATTTTTTATTACACTTTTTCACTACTAGCGCTAACGCAAGAATATTAATTCTGTTGGCTATAGAGTCATTAACCGTTCTTTATAAATTTATTACGTATTTTATAGGATTGTCAAAAATATGCTCCGTTTTGAAATTACGGTGTACAAAATAACTAAGGATTTTGCTAGATAATTCATTAAAATGAGCGATCCTCTTTAGATCAGCATATATAGCACACATTTATGAAAAACATTTATAAACATGAATGAAAAATTGTTAAATACAGGGTGTCCCAGCAAGACAGGATAAACTCTTCACATCCAGATTCGTTGTTTGGAATACATAAAAAATGCCCAAAGAACTGTATCTCTACGACCCATAGTTTTCGAGAAAATGCGAGAGAAAATGTATGACGCCATATCCGATTTACGAAAAAAACCTTTATTCGAAACATGAACATCAGTATTTCCATAATTTTAAATAGGAGGATGTTCGAAATGTCCTCCACGCATATGGAAGCATGCATGCGCGCATCGTGGAAGGGTTGACTATACACGTTCTAACATCGTAGTGTCCACAAAAAAAAAAAACGCACTATGAGTCTCGATAAAACAACTGGGTCTCGATAAATTTGCATAAGTCTACTAAAGTTAGCAAATGGCTAGCACAAATGTTGATAAAGTTACTTAATGTATAGTTGCTATTTTTTTAGTACCGATGTTCATGATTCGGATAAAGGTTTTTTTCGTAAACCGGATATGACGTCATACATTTTCTCTCATTTTTCTCGAAAACTATGGGTCGTAGAAGTACAGTTCTTTGGGCATTTTTTATGTATTCCAAACAACGCATCTGGATGTGCAGAGTTTATCCTGTCTTGCTGGAACACCCTGTATAAAGTATGATATACTTTATATTTCACTGATACATTATACTTCCACTAATTGATCACTTTAGTGTTTTATTACTAATAAATATTATAAATAGTTACTAATGATTTTCCCCCAACCTGTGTATCTGTGTATCGTTAGCTTAAACTTTCTCCAAAATTGAGCGTGTGTGCTGTAAGCGGATTTTTGCGAAAACTTTCCAAACCGTTTTTTTTTCAGTGTGAATAAAAACGCAAAACATGCGAGAATGTTTGCGAACTCTCGGGGAAAGAAAATCGGTTCTCCAGATAGTATATATGTGTGCGTGCGTCGTGTTTCACTTATGTGTGAAACTTCCACCCATAAACGAGGAAAGAAGGATGTTGCCTTGGGAAGGCTTTCAGGGGTTTCGTACAGGAAAAAATCTGGAACACTTCCACCCGGTAATCTGATTGACAAAGTGAAATACTTATAAACCTGCCACAATCATCATCGAATCTCCTGAACTGTAAAGTTGAGTTCTACCGGAAACTGAAATCTCACGTCATAGAACGCCTAATCGGATGTCTGAGGGAGCAGAAGATCAGACTTCCGATTGGCTGACATTTTATGACGTGAGGTTTTAGTGTCTAATATAAACTAATAGAATCAGTTTAACGTCTGCTGATCGTGAATCGGAATTTGTGTCTTCCTGTACAATAACTGCGCACGAAACCACTGAACCCAGATTCCGGCTTACAGGGTTAGAGGATATAATAATTTCTCATTCTTTAAAAATATGTTTGTCTTTTAATGATAATATAATGGCATTCTCGAATATTAAGGGAGATGTTAGATTAGTTTTTTAAATCAGAAATTAAATATTTTTTTTTTCTTTTTTCGAGAAAAAATAAATCTTAGTTTATAATAAAATTGTTTTATTCTGATCAATATTATTTTTTCGAAACTTTACTGAAATTATTAGAAGGGTTAATAAAATTAAAAAAGGACTTTATGTATATTAAATTTGAAATTCATAAAAAATAAAACTTGTATTTAATACAAGCTTTGATAAATTCTTAAAATTACTTTACTTATATATAAGATGGTTTGTGTGTAGAAATACATAATCTTAAGTGCGAATAATTAGTAAAATTAAGGATATTGCTGAAAATATAGTTTTACGAAATTTAAACTGGTTTCCATTTGTCAAGACAAAAACACAGTACTAGCAATAACTACTTCAAAAAAAAAAAAAAAAAAAAAAATCGATATGAAAATTGAGTAAGGGTGTTAAATAAAAAGTGCTGGATATGAAAAATAAATAAATAAACAAATAATGACGCTACAGATGGAATGCCTCATCTGCAAATAGCATAAAAATGCCTGTCTGGGAGAAAGATTGCAGGTTTCCCTGTGATAATCAAATAATTCTTAAGAAATTCAGAATTCTTTACCATGACTTAAATCATCATTTGTCTGAAGAACTTCGATGAAGAGCCTTTAGGAGGTTAGATGCAAAATCAAACAGAGATTACCAGATGGTTAAATGTGAATCTTTCGGTAGTTCAATCTTTGATAGCAATTTCAAAATACAAATTTGGTATTTATAGGGTTCAGACAAGGAAGATTAAAAAGTATATTGAGCGTCGATAACCGATTTTTTTTCAACTCCAACCCAGTTTATCCTTACCGTGCTGCAACTACAAAATGATTATTTCAAAGTCTACTCTGCGAAAAAGGTGTCATGAAAGTGATCTACATGAGAAGCGACCAGCCTTTAGGACGCAACTCATCTGGTGTCGAAGGCAGAGACGTTGGAGATGGGCATGCCAACATGTTCACTTAACTGTAGATCAATAGAAACCTCTTCTTGTTAAGTGTGTCGTGGTTTATGTTATAAAACTTTAGCAGACATTTATTGATCTGGTGAGAATCTACAATAGATTATCATATATCAAAGAACCGTGAAAAAATTCATTAGGAAGAGATCATATTTGTGCTTAGTTGAGTGGGTATCTCTTTGGATGAATTCCTATATCTCCAGGTCCAGGTGAACTCCTATAACTCCGCTGTTGCAAGAGGTAATAATTCCATTCTACAAAACAACATCTCATCGTGGAAGATTCTCTTCAGCAGCAGATAATTAAATGCATGGAGTACGCAGTTTGAATTCTGAACCTGGATTCCATCTAGAATGTTTGGGAAATTTTAGAGAAAAGTATTGCTTATTTCCTATTCAGACCCCTACTAGCCCTATTTCAAAATTGAATTCTGTTCACATCATTCTATCCAATTTTCTATCTGAACAGAAATATTAGCATATTCGAAATTTTTTTTTTTCTGTACTTCGAATTTCTTCTGTTATGTCTTTTTTTCTGTACTGAATTAATCTTTCCAAATAAAAACGTCACAATCACATAACTAATAGTTTTTTTTTTTTATAATAATATAATAGCTGTTACCTGCTACTGTGTGTTACGGAATGAGGATTCTTGAGAACAAAAATCAGCGGTATACTTTACTAGTTCTCAAATTTCTTGAAGTCAGGGCGCATTTCAAAATCTATTACAAGTTTACAAATTTCTGAGAACTATTTACAAATTTCTGAAAACTAAGCATTCGCTACTAACGCATCCCAGCTTTAAATTCAAATGGTCAACTCCACAGACTACTGCTTACAGACAGCGAAGTCTCAGAGACTTCAATAACTTTTTTTTTAACATTGAAAATCAAATAAACGCTAGCACCTTGTTGTCAACGCTCTAGCACCTAGACACAGCTCCTAGTTTCTCAGAACCTTCTTTTGGCACGTTAGTGCTGTTTGGGTACTTTTAAATTCATTTTCCTTTTTTTTTTTTGGAGGGGGGCCTGCAAACCAGAAAGGTGAATTATTTATGGTGCAAGCTGTCATTGGATGGGAAAACTGACAAGAAAAAGAGTAACTATATTTATTTTTATATCTGGGCACATATTTTTCTGGAGGGGCCGAGTGGCTAGCGCTCTGGCGCTCGGTACCACAGGTTTAGGGTTCGAGTCCCGGCGGTGCCATGGTTGTTTGTAGTGGTTCGGAATCCACTTTAAACCGTAGGTCCCGGTCTAATCGGATCGTAGAGCGTTGCGGGGCATTGTTACTCCGCGTCCGTGGCTTATCTTCAAGCTACACGCGCCCCCTGGGCAATGCAAAGTGAGTATGTCTGTGCAGCGCTTGCCTTAAGGCATCTAAGACCAAGCTGTCTAAGTGTTTGCCAGCTGCATTAGAATGAAAAAAAAAAAAAAAATATTTTTCTGGAATACCAGATGGGCTACCAGGAAATCTTCTAGGGTACACCCTTTCAGAACCACTGTACAATACTAACGCTTAATTAAAAACTTTTATGAGATCTAGTATTTCATGTTATACAGGTTTAGCTTTTTCAGACCAATTTATTAAAATTGTTCATCACTATCTAATGGATTCTTTATAATTCGAATGAACAATGTGTTTTCTAG
This sequence comes from Caerostris extrusa, assembly GCA_021605095.1. Classification (NCBI taxonomy): domain Eukaryota; kingdom Metazoa; phylum Arthropoda; class Arachnida; order Araneae; family Araneidae; genus Caerostris; species Caerostris extrusa. The sequence goes on from BPLR01017328.1 coordinate 21,133, forward strand.
TTGGTAAATATAAAAATAAATAAATTCTAGTTGGTAGTATTATAATAATCAATAATGGGAAAATAATAATCCTTCTATTTTCATTTCTATTTAATATTTGCATAAACGATATTCTATATTCACACATAGTCAATTAATGTTATATGCCAATAACTTCACGATTCACTTTCTCAACACATACAATCTACATACACTGAAAATTCCACTGTTTGATACCTAGTTTTTGAACGTCAAATTAACACATCTTAATGAGGATGTGAGCTATTTATGATTAGAAGAAACATAAAAGTGACCTATGCCAAATTGAAAAATCCAATTCAAAATATTAATCCGATTCGTCAATTTTTATAAATATCTAGGTACCTGCCTCGATAAGACACTCCTTTTTGCCCACCATATGAAAGGAGCTATCAAAAAGACTAATAAATTAAATCTTCAAAACACATTCGTTAGCAGCAAAAGTAAACTCTGACAAATTCAAGGTTTACTTCTAAATCGGTCAAATCTCTCCCTCCCCCTTTAAGCTTCTAAATCTTCAGCGTCATCGGAAAAAAAGCTTTTATAAAGAGTCTGCAAGATTTCCAAAACAGACAAATTCTAAAAATAGCTGAAGCCCCTTTCTACGTTCGCCGTGGAGAAACCGCCGGTGATCTTAAAATAAAATCAATTCATGAATTCCTTCAAGATATTTCGGTCGATTTATTTTTCGAAATTGATCATTTTCTTAACGAACTATTCATGACTATTTCCGCACACTATCGTGATATAAATAGCTTTCAGAATAGATCTCGTTTATTACCGGCCTTCAACTTGATCCCTTTTCAATATCCCTAAGAGTATTGATAGAAGTCCCCCCCTCATGCTTCTGAGTCAAAATGACTCACTGGTATTTGCTCGCAAACGAGTGGATGAATCACTAAGTTACGTCAATCTTAGCCATGATAAACTCGCCTTTTGAAAGAGATAATATTTTCATTTTACGTTTGTGGCAAATATATCTAAATGTACCATTTAATAGCTTTAGAAATTTTAAATCAGTTTTTTTAATATAAAATTGTCAATTTCCTCTTTTTATTAGCAACTATTACTCGGGGGGCCTGATGGCCGAGTGGTTAGCGCTCTGGCACTCGGTACCACAGATTTCGGGTTCGAATCCCGGCGGTGCCATATATGTTTGTAGTGGTTCGGAATCCATTTTAAGCCGTAGGTCACTGTCTCGTATGACCGTAGAGCTTCACAGAGCCCATTTAGATTTCTCACCCACATTATTCCCAAACTGTAAAGGAGCAACTCAGCTCTAGGCACAGTGATGTGGTGTGGTGTAGTAGTAGTAGCAACTACTACTCGAGATACTATTAGTTGACTTTAACTTTCACGAAGCCGTTGTCTTTCCCTGGACAGATTTTTTCAAAATAAACAAAATTAACTTCTTCCAACTAATTAATAACTATCCCAAATTTTTGTCTTAATCTATTAGTTAATATGTGGACATCCATAATCCTATGATCACCGGTATTTAGAAGTGGTATGTATTAGATTGATTTGTTTTCATTTTTCATATTACTTGAAGGATTAAAATTTTAATTTAAAATGTTGTCCTGTAAGTTTTTTGTTATTTTTTTATGATTCGTATTATGTCGCATTAAGATAAATTAAAAATGGATTCGATTACTTTAATATATTGCACCAACAACATAAAATGCATCTAAATTTATTTTTGTAATATTTATAAAATTATATTTTTTTTATTTGAAATGAATTAGTTATTTGGTAATAATGCTATATTATTGAATTAATAGAAAAGCATAAATGGTTTGTTTTTTCTAGAATGAAAATTATATTACAGTTTGTTTTTGTTTTTACTTAAGATGTTTTCTATTTTTCATTTAAAACTCGCATGTCGGGTTAAAGGCCAAATAATCAACATATAAGAAGATGCAGATAACCTTGATAGCACTGTTTAACTTGAGAGTTGCGTATTTGATAACAGAATCAGATTAAATTGTGGTATGCATAAATTCAGTGTTTATCCGTTACTTTTTCTGGATAGGTATACTTAAATCGCATAAAATAGTTAGTTACAATTTTACTGCATCTATTGTAAAGCATGGACGAATATTTGCATTGCATTTTCTGAGTTTCTGGCCAAAAGTAAATTTAAGAGATCGTGAGAAACCTTTCTCCTTAAGTTTTCTATAACCATACTTGATCGATCATTAGCAGAGTTTTAACTTCCATTTTAAGGCTAACAATTCATTGCTGAATCATTAGCCAAATGGTTTCGACCACAGCAAAGTTCACGTTCACGTGTGTGGTAAGGTCAGAACAATGCCATTAATACATTTACAATGGCATACAATACAAATAATTATGCTCGAAGAATAGGGTTCAGAAGATTAGGGATTTATATAAATGGATCATGCATTCTCTATGCTGTTGGCTCCAAAGTGGAGATGGTAATAGAGGGGAATTAGTACTGCGTGCTGTCTCTGGTAAGCGAGGGAGGGTAAAAAAGAGGGACAGGAAACTTTCTCTGTGACGAAAGAATTTGCCTAACTCTTCCGGAGCGGATATTCTCGGTATCGTTAGTGGGAAACGAAATTGCGCTTTGAATAGAAGGGCGTAAGTGATTACAAATGCACAGAAGCAGGATTATGAACTTAAATAAGGGGCAAATGGTGTTTTCATGCATTAACCTCTACAGAGACGAAATATTTAAAATGAATTCCCTCCCAGACTATAGGGAGGGGAATAGATTATATATATTTATATATATACAAACGCCCACCTAGGATTTTTGTATTGTGGACTCGATAACTGTTTATGAAAGTTGAATAGGTCATAGCACATTCTAAGTAATAGAAAAGGTATCTGAAGTCAAAAAGTCCATATAAAAAGTGTCCATAAAAGTCCATATATCTGAAGTCAGAAGTCCATATATTAATTATTTAAATAATAATTTTATAATTTAAAAATTATTTTTAAAATTTTAATAATAATTTTTACTTGGTTCAAATAAGTAAAAAAGATAACATTAAAACTAAGAAGTAATGGACAAAATTGATTTAAAAAAAAAAATTCAGTGAAGTTTTAAATTAAAATTTAATCTTCTTTTCTTTTTTTCTAGTTCATAGATTACATCGTTTACGTCACCTTCACTATTTCGAGGAATATTTAATAAAACTAAACCAGGAAAAACGGCGGCTTAGTCAACAAATTGAGGCGCGATAACAAAATTGGCACTGATAGAAAAACACTGATTCATTGAAATACTAAATATTTAACAGAAAACAATTGAGCAACAGTGGCATTGGGCATCAGTATATATATATATATATATATATATATATATATATATATATATATATATATATATATATATATATATATATATATATATATACTGATGCCCAATGCCACTGTTGCTCAATTACAAAAAAAAATATTACATACATTCAACGCCTAATGATTTGTTACATTTTTCATTGTTACTTGTTCATCTATTTTTGTCTTGAAATCTTAATGATTTTTGAGTTCTTCGAAAGTAGTCAATACAATACAATGTTACGTTTACAAAGCATTGTTATGAGATAGATTAAATTAATATGTACTGATATAAGGCAAATTCTTTTCTTTCACTGTTGAATTTACATTTTTTTCAGTTTGAATAATTTTAAATTTAAAAATACAGTGAACACATATACCTGAAATTGTTTCACGCAGCTTAGATTTTAATTAAAGTTATTTTTCACTAATAAATATCTTTTTAATTAATTTTGATAACGATTAATATAAAGTACACAAGTAAATAATAAGAAAACATGTAGCTAATGCTTCGTTGTTGGTTTAAAATTTCGTATTAATGTGATAAAAGAGAACACATGAAAGAGGGTTCGATTTCTGCTAACTAACTATATGGAGGTCATGTTTATAGAAATGAGGAGACTTGGGAAGATTGTGACAGCATTATATGCTTTCTATGCAGATTTTTAGGAAGGATGGTGGGTGTTTTCCCAATTTTTTCTCCTTATACGACACACATATATAGGATTGTTAGATTTGAAAAGAGTTCCGAAAACAATATTCCAATCACTATTCTTCCAAGATTAAGTGGAGAAACATGAGATCCATTGTGTAAATAATTAAATATAAGTTGTATTTCATATATTTATTATATTTATTTATAGATATGATACAATGTTCCCAGTTGCAATAGATATCATAAAAATTTACTGTGGTTAAGTTTTATTAAAAACATAAATGATGATTGTAAAATTGGAATTCGAAACATTTGAAAGACAAAATATTTTCAATTGATAATTATTACAATTTCGTTTCAATCACGTTTCCTGGCAATTGGGTATTGAAATCTGTAATTTTTGATAACCATCAAAAGTATCTGTTCAAGTATCTAGAAAGCTTTTCTATTCACCAATTAACATTCAGCAATTATTTGTATCTTTTTAATTTGTTCAACTCTTGTTTTAATTTGGTGGCAATAATGAATCATCTTTCTAGATAATCTATTAATTTATTTTTGCAGAAATCTATCATTACCACTTGCTTGGAACAAACCTGATTTAATCGCACCCTAATTTAAATCTTTATAATAAAAATTGAATCAGCTGAGATTGAAGATAAAGATATACAAAATTGTTTACTTATTTACAAAAAACCCTACAATTTAAATGTTTTTAATCATCACATTTTACAACTTGATTTGGTCTTCGGGCCTATTCTGAACCTAATTCTAACAAAGAAAACCTTGCATTAGAGCCGTCTTAAGACACTGAAATCTGCGAAGGAAGCCCTTTGCAAACTTTTAAGTTATATATTAATAAAAGTTAAAAAAAAAAAAAAAAAAATAAACACCTATACTTAAACTCATAAACTTAAATTATACATGCATTAGGGTGGGTTTTCAAATTAAAGAAACCTCCTACCAAAGTGTCAAATGGTAAAGTCAGTACTGCATTACATTTAAGGCTGCAAATGCGATTTTAACAAAACTCAAGATTAGTCTGGAAATTTCTCAATATTTAAGTAAGAAAACCTAACATAGTAAAATAGTACTTTAGAGTTATTAAATTAATTATATACTTTTTCTTAAGAAATAATACTCTAACTGTTCGTTTTAGAAATCACAAAATTTTTGTTATACTTCTAGGAATCATGGGTGATTGTATTTTTGAGAGTTTCTTTGCAACACTTACAGTTACTGGAACCCTGTTTTTGTCCTGTTTTCCAATCCTTAAATCCTGTTTCAGTAAACCCTTCCACTTTGAAACACTGAGTATATCGGTTACATTTTTTTTTTTTTTTTTTTGCTTGTATTTGTGCACTCATTTTTAATTGATATGTAATTACGAATTATAGCTAGAGTTTAATTTATCTACACGATTTAAGACAACACGACACAGTTAATGTAAATGAAAGAAAACTGAAGTTGACGCTGTAGGTGGCATCAAATTAATATTTAGTAGTATTTAAATCAAAAATCAAGCTGAAAACATTGCAGAAAACTTAACAGAGGCTTTGGAGTATGTTTAGTCAAACTTTTTTGTTTTTAGTAAAACTATAACATACCTAAATGTATATTTTTTTTCCACATTATAATAACTACTATACGTATCTATTTTTTGAATAAGAATTAAAAAGCAAAATTTTTTATAATTTCCGAAATAAAAACCTAGACTAGGATCTCGGTAGAAAAACCTTAGCATTGGCAACTCTGACTTAGCCTGAGAATTAGATGCGCGAGTACCTATTTCAATAGAAAAGGCAAATCGATGAAACTAGTTCGTGTGAAAACTTGTCTGGATTCTACAATAGGAAATAAGGTAATGGCATTTTACGAGCTTCTTTCGTTAGGAAAACTCACGAATTTCCGTTTAGAATGAGTTACGTAAACCTCAGTAAACAATACTCACACTCATACGCCGATAAAGGGGGTTGGGGGGGGATAAAGGATAACAAAAGGAGGGTGGTCTGTCGCCAGCTGAAGTGTTACTACTACCATTAGGATTCGCAATATTCATTCCTACATTAACATCCAGAATGAAAAGAAAACAGTTTAGAACAGTTTTTTTTTTATTTTCATCCCAGATTAAAAGAACGGATATTGTGAATTATAGAGTGTTTACTAAGATTATAGAGTGTTTATAGAGTTATATTATAGAGTGTTTCACTAAAATCAACAGACCATTTCCGCGTAACACATTAAAAAAAAACATTATTTTTAATGCTAAAATTACGTTATTTTATATTTTATATTTATTGTTAATTTAGAATTTTACTTTTATGATCTTGTATATAATATTAACATTATTGTGCATAAAGTGGAATTCTGAAAATGTAACAGAAAGAATACAAAGTAAAATTAGGTTATACGTATTTTAGAGAAAACAGTACCGATGATTTGAGTGAACTATAGTTAATTAAATTAAGCTTAAAAAATGATACTATACAAATTCTTTACAAGTTATCTTTTATTTTTATTACATGATATAAGCAAGAAGGGATTTTTAAGAGAAAAATAGTATCTAGCTTGCAGTATTATACAAACCATACAACCATTGCTCAAAACCGTTAAGGGATTCCATCATTTTGACTAAAAACTGTGAATGAAAACTGTTTTGTTGACAGATATATGATTCATAGATGCTAAAGTTATAAAAGGAAGCAACACATGAAACAAGAAGAAAATTTTTACGCACATTTAACATCATATCTGCATAATTTTAATTACTATATTCAATTCCTTTATTAATTAAGTCATTATCAATGAAATTTTACATAAAAAACCGAGTTAAATATAGTAACTCGTTTTTTTTTTTATTGTCTGTATACAAAAAATGTTCAATTCTTACTCCTGCAGTAGAGATCTTCTCAACTGTTGAGTAGTTTTGGGGAGTAGTAAGGTGCCAAAAAATCCTTTAACATCCTCAAATGTGTTCGATTGGATTCGTGTTAGGAGAATATACTAATCAGTCCACGCGAAGAATTTCTTGTCGAGAAGAAAATTGGCCTTTTTTTTCGAGCTAGGTGTGGATTGGCGTTATCGTCCATGAGACGGAATTCATATTCAGTTATCGAGGCGTGAATGACCAGAATAAATCTGAAGTTCTAATGTCTATGTCGCTAACATAGTCACTCCGCGTCACCAAATTGCACACTTTCGCATACAACTGCATGATTATAACGAATAAGAATGTCACTTTAGATGTTGCAAGAATTGATGTTGCTGCATTCATACGTTGGTTCATTCATATTTTTCTCAAGTGAAATGCATTTATGCCATCTTCACCGGGAAGCATGGTAGTCTCCTGTTAACGAAGATCACAAACCCTAGGTCTGCGATCATATAATTATTGGAATTATCATACAATATGAGGAAGTTTCAAACATTTTGATTCGAAACTGTGAAGCCCATTGCCCTCTAAAGCAACTGTTGCAAAGGATGAATCGGCAATAAGGACATCTCTGTGGCCATTAGTGTAAAATACCAATCCTGATTTTGTGCTGTTGCCTGAATTTTGATTAGTGTTTCAAGTTTTCAAGTACCGTTTCCATGGAACCACCTCCGTGGTGCCCCGGTAATATCTGAACAAAAAGAACGGCTTAGAATTCCATACTTATCTCTATGAATACGTGCCAACTTGGTACTATGCCAAGTTTAGTCGTTGATATGGAGTTTATAAACAATCACTTCGTTGATATAGTAGCTTCGTTTTTGATGAATTGTTTTTCTGTGGGTGTACACACCGTATGAATGCTGATTCAATCCGGCCGGCCAATAGCATGCAAGCGTGCATGTATCGTTTCCATAGTCTGATATTTTGGGGCACTCCAAACGCTTCCACTATTAAGGATTGCATTTAAATATCCATCTCTGAACAAACGGGAGTCCTTCTACCGCCTCGACTAAGGCATGTTATTGGGATAATGTATTCACTGTAACGAAATATTCCAAACATTTACATTTTTTCTATTCGTCACCAACACAAAGCCGATTTTTACATTTTATATAAAATGGTTAACTTTCAATTTCTCATACAAAATATGCATAATCCGAAGTTTGTAAGCGTGAAAATTTTCAATTTAACTTCTTTTTATTTCCTATTTGCCTGAAAAATAGTCAATGTTTGTTTCATATTGAATTCGCAATATGCTTGTATTTTTAGCAGTATGATTATGATATTTTATCAGTTTTATATAAATGAAATACATAACTTTATTGTATTCAAAAATAATTGTATATAGATATAATGATAAATCTTCCTGTGAGATATCAACTTTTAACACAATAAATTTTATTCTTCGGGTTGATAAATTCCGAGGGGAAAAAAAAGGGTAATTGTTTTAACCAACATAAAGAGTGAAATTGAGAGTAAAAACTTTTTTTTTTTCTGAATCTTAATTTAACCAAGTATACCTTATTTGATAATATTACATACTTAAAAATAAGTACACTAAATTTTTGCAACTTATAATAGCTATCTCAAGACATGAATTTTAAAACGCGCATAATGAATTTCTTAAACATATCAATACAATCACAATAAATCTCTATTATTGTTCTCTATCAATATTGTTTGTAAAGGTGAATCATTAGAACTCAGGTCTTTTGTTTGTAAACTTCTCTTAATTGTCAGCTATTAATTTGGAACATTTACTTTTTCTCAAGCAGATATAATTTCAGTGATCTACATTAGTTTTTGTCCACAAAATTTAAAAATAGGATCAAACTAAATAATCATTATTTGACTTTATATCTTAAATTTCCACACCATACCAGCATAAGCACTTCTGACTCCGATTAATTTAATATACGTATTTGTTGCATGCACATAGAGGTCTTTATCAACTAAACTTAAATTTGACACTCTTAATCTTTAATTCGAAACTAAAATTAATCAGTTACCATAAAACATTTATAGGGCAATCTAGTCAATTATAAAACCATAATAACTTAAACACTTATTTAACTTAATATTTTAAAAAAATTCATTCAATTCTATACTCTTTCAGTTTCATAAAATACTATCACTTTATCTACTCATAATCATTGAAAAAATATTAAATTAACTTTGAAGTATTCTTTATTGTTTTTTTTTTTTTTTACCCTCGATTCCTCACCTTGCTTGTCCAAAATATTGCATGATTTTAGGGTAAAAATCGCTCTTATTCATGACGTAAACCATACTGGATGTGGAGCTAAATCTAATTATCTCGTCACTTAGTCAGACAGTCTCCATGTTTATCAGTCAACATTTAAAATTCCAAGCCAGGAGATTAAAGACTCGTTGTAACCATGCACTTCTCTCGATTTCCTGTTCATATTGATATGCACGATATTGGAATGGTTTTATGTCTTACAACATATTCTGTCAGGTATAGTTTTTGTTTCAAGCGGTTTTTGTACTGCTAAAGAAATTAAAAATCAGAAATTGAATAATGGCCTTTTAGACGACAAAGCCTTCAATTTTATTATAGGAAATCCTAAGATCCGCTGATTTCCTTTTGTGAAACACTACTCCGATTCATTTGATTAAGTTTGTTTGCTCAAAAATCTTAATCAAAAATCAGGGTGTGATAATTACCCAGAGTCGTTTTCATGTGCCTATTAACTGAATTGCCATTCATAAATTGAAACACTGATTTTATTGTCGTAATTTTCTTTAATAGAACGAAACTCGTTGTTTTACAAGTGTATATTTGTTTACACTTTATTCAAACTACGTAATCAGTTTATGTATTCGGAACTGAAAATGATGGTTTAAAGGTCGATAGAAATGTTTTGACCAAAATCGACAGACTTTTTCCCCATCAACATTCTTCATATATTTTATGTCTTTATACCAGGATTACGCAGACTTGTTAAGACTACTGGCCTTGTATAATCCCCGTAACTTGACCGCGGGTCACACTGAAATAATCAACATAACACAATTATCTGATATACTGATTTCGAAAAATTAAAGAAACATTAGAATAATTATAAATTATTAAATTTAAAAAACATTAAGAATTTGGTAAAAACATTAATCAAGCAGTGCTTTTCAAATTAGGCACAAAAGAAAAACAACAGGCTTATATTCTGTCTTGAAAGTACACAAAATCTAAATATACCAAAATCATGGTATTTGAGTCCAATGTGTGGTCATCCTCAATATGAAGTTTGATCACCTCTATTTTATCCACATTACTGGCCATTAAAATTGCTACACCAGGAAGAAATGCAGATAACAAAATGATATTTATTGGACAAATATATTAGGTCGGTGCATAATTATCAGGCGTTTTTTTTTGACGTGCTATATTTTAATAAAAATTTACAATATTTTATAAATTTATGAATCAATATATCTTTCTACTTTTAGGTTATAAAAATGCGTGTCGATAATCATACTCGTATTCGTCGTTTCCTTTTTCATAATAAATAGCGTTCAAGAGCGCCTGACAATATCGTTTAAAAACGCTTGATAACCGCCCACCTAATATTATACTGGAAATAACAAGTGATTAAATTTTCAAGAAATTTGGGTGCATAGATGATGAGAAATCAGTACCCAGAACAACCACCCCTGGCAGTAATAACAGCACTTATACGCCTGGGCATTGAATCAAACAGAGATTGGATGCCACGTACAGGTACAGATGCCCATGCAGCTTCAACACGATGCCACGGCTCATCAACCGTAGTGACTGGCTTATGGTGACGAGCCAGTCGCTCGGCAACCATGGACCAGACGTTTTCTATTGGCGAGAGATCTGTTGAACGTGAAGGCCAGGGCAACAGCCGATCATTTTCCGTATCAAAGACAGTCCATACAATACCGGCAACATGTGGTCGTGCATTATCCTGCTGAAACGTAGGGTTTCGCAGGGCTCGAATAAAGGGTAGATCCACGGGACGTAACATACCAGAAATGTAACGTGCACTGTTCAAAATACCGTCAATGCGAACAAGAGGTGACCGAGATGTGTATCCAATAGCACCCTATACCATCACAGCAGGTGATGGGCCAGTATGACGATGACGAATGCACGCTACCAATGTGCGTTCACCACGATGCGGCCATCTTGATGCTGTAAACAGAACCTGGATTCATCTGAAAAAGTGACGTCTCGCCATTCGTGCATCCAGGTTCATTGTTGATCACACCTTTGAAGACGCTCCTGTCTGTGATGCAGTGTCAAGAGTAGTCGCAGCCATAGTCTCCGAGCTGAGAGTCTATGCTGCTACAAACGTCGTCTTGTAAACGATCCCAATTCTTGACTCAGGGATTGTGATGAGGCTGCACGATCCATTAAGGCCACGTGGGTAACATGCCTGTCTTCTCGGCTGCTAGTGATAGAGAGCCGTTGAGATCTAGCACGGCGTTCCGTATTACCGTCCTGAACCCGTCGATTCCTTATTCTGCTAACAGTCATTGGATCTCGACCGACGCGAGCAGCAATTGTGCGATACGATAAACCGCAAACCCGGAAAGCTACAATTCGACCTTTATCAAAGTCAGAAACGTGCAGGTACGCATTTCTGCTTCTTACACGAGGCATCACAACAACTTTTTACCGGGCAACAACGTTCAAATGCAATTTGTGTATGAGAAACCGGCTGAACAATTTCCTCATTTAAACACATTGTAGGTGTTGCTACCGGTGCCTGCTTTTTGTCTGAAGTCGCTGAAAAGCTAATCATTTGCATATTGCAGCACCTTCTTCCTGTCGTTTAAATTTCACGTCTGTAGCATGTCGCCTTCTTGGTGCAGCAATTTTAATGGCCAGTACACACAATTCTCACAATGTTTTTGTTTATTAATTCAATTGGCAAAAAGCTCATTGTTGTGGGTGGGTTGAGGTACTTCTAAGACTTGAAATTTTGCTGTGGGCGGGTTAAGAGCAGCAATATGACCCTCTAAAGCATCCCAAACATGCTAAATGAGGTTGAAATCCATATGCACAATAGTCTCCTCACGCAAGTGACTCTCCACCAGTCGATCTCAGTGTGGTATAATAATACAGTCTTGATGGATGAAGAAATCATTAAGTGCACCTGCCTAATAAGCAATTGGATCAAGAATGTCGTCTCTATGTATTTGGGAATAATGATGTATCTTAGGATGACATACAGGTCAGTACTGTCAAGAGATATCTGCCCATACACATACACCGGACCTTTCAAATATGTCTCTTTCGTGAATATGAGTGGGAAAATCCACCAGACCAACAGTTTTCTTGAATCACTTTGCAAGCAAAATATAGACTCATCAGTATGATGATGTTGAAGATTATTGAGCTCGCTGGCCCCGTCAGGGGCCTCATCTCCGGTGGTGACAAACATAAAAGAATGAATGCATTGACAATGCTTAAAAAGGAAACGTTAAAAGGAAATCGTGGGAATTGAAAGAGTCTAAAAATTCAAAATAGACTCACACGTAAAGGGTGCAGTCGCTTTTAAAACTTGCAATTCTGCGTTTAGAAACTGCAAATACTCACTTGTCCATTTTCACCAATTTGCATTCACATTCTGATGCGGCATTACTTTTTACGTTTAGTGAGTAATTATTATGAGAATTTAGCTATTATTGGTTGCACAATTTTTATGCTTTTCCTTAATTTTTGGAAGCCAGTGTATAGATATTTCATTCCATTATATGTTGTTAAAACATAAAATATATTGTTATAAGAAATAAATAAAGAATTTGATACATAATATTACAATAATTTAAATTTAGTATTTACTTCAATTTTTCTTGTAGTTAAGCGTAAAGTTCAGTGATCAAATGGTTTTTATGTATCGATTTTTTTTATATTCATGCCAAACAATATTATTCACAAAAATGTATTGATTAAAACAAATTTTCGCATTTTGAATGTATTCTTTAGCAACAACCACATCCAGTTTGTTTGGAGAAATTTTAAAACGAAATATGATTTTGGAAAAAAAAAATATCTCAGAAATAAAAAAAAATACCTACATAGTTATCCTGCAGGAAATGTATCATGTTAATGCAGGATAAGAAAAGAATATGATTTTCTAGTTAAATAAAACAATAAAATAGAAAACATTGGATAAAATATTTTTATTCTATTTAAATGCTTATTTAAAAAAACAAAAACTAAAAGTAGGTCATATTCCCTTTTTTAATCTTTTACCAACACCTGAAAATCTTTAAAAATATTTACCAGTTATATTTTCTAAGTAAAATGCACATATAATGAGGCAAACAGCAAGAAAACAATCCGCTATCTATACATCCTTGATTTTTACAAATGAAGGTCGTATTTACCAATTTGAGAAATTTATTTTCAATCAACCTTTATTGAAAAATGATTATTTTTCATTCCAGATATTTTTTACTCATTACAAAAAGCTAAAACTGTAATTGTAGTATACGTTTGCATATTGAGAGTAGGAAGTGAAATAATTTTTCCTTAGTTTCATTAAATATATTTTTAAAATTTTATTTCCAATCTAAATTATTCACATTACATCCATCGTGAAATTTAATCTAAAAATCGTTGTTCTCACTGATTTAAAGTTTTTCCTGTTGATAAAATTTAATGCAGGAATATGTTCTCAACAATAAATTGATGTTGCATAACATATTCTCACAAACCGATGTGGATGCGTCACTTTTTAATATTCAATAATGCAATAATGTAGAATGCTTTTTTAATGTCTGCTACTCAATCATTTACTTCCTTTTGATATGCAATTGCATTCTAAAATTATTCAGGGTGTTTAAACTGCTATATAATCTCAGTTAATATAATCGTATAAAATAAGAAAAATATTTTTGTTGTAAGATTTTAATATTTGAGTGAAGCTAAAAAGTTAAAGATAAGATGCCATTTTTTTTTTTTTGGCAAGCCTTTCAAAAAGAGGTTAAACCTAAAGTTTTCTTAAAATTGTATATGTATTCTTTTCTGTTTATTCACCATTATTTTTCCAGCTAAGCAATTATTGGCGGTTTTTTACTTTCAGTACTATTGATCAGTATTTTTACAACAGCTGAAATTTTTATAATTATGAAATAATGATGTTTTTTTCTTGGAAAGATTTTATAAATTATCGTCCTTCAATACAAAATTTGTTTACATTTACCTTTTCTTGAAATAGACACGATGTTATTTCATCAGAAGATATTTTAGCCTTCATAAAGGGAGTAATTACCAGGGAGATCTTTTAAATTTTAATTTTGAGTTTTACTTTATTCTTCCTTAAAGTCATTTTAAAGTGTAAACAGCCTTCGTTAGCTGAATTCTTCATGAACTTAAATTATTCAAAGAAAGTACTTGTTTTAGATGTAAATTTAGAAAGTACTTGTTAATCCGATTTATTTGACTTAAATAACTGTAGAACTTATAAAAATTATAAATAAAACGGTTTGAAATGCAACATCGAGTTTTCAAGAATTAATGCAAAAACATTTATCTGATTCATCTGTCTATAAAAAAATCTTTCAAACTTTCTTGCTGAAGCTTAACAATTTTGGACATTATTTCATTTTTCTTGATTTTTTTTTACACAGGTAGATATTAACAATAAATACATAATCATGATATACCTTCAATACTAATCTGTGACTGTATGAGTTGTGTTCTTACAAATAAATCTTTTTTCAAAGACCTTCGAAATTCTGGCTATGAAATATTCTTTATGTTCATTCATGTTGTGCGTCAGGTGAAAATATAGAGCAGACTTTAATGTTTTTTTATGTATCGTTTAAAACGGAATACTAAACTTAATTATAAATTTGAAAAAGCTGATTTTCGACTCATATCCTCAGTGAGTTTATTATAACCTATGATCTAATTATGAGTGTTATATTGTTAACATTCTTTTTGAAATTGAGTGTTATATTGTTAACATTCGTTTGACATTGAGTGTTATATTATTAACATTCGTTTGACATTGAGTGTTATATTATTAACATTCGTTTGACATTGAGTGTTATATTATTAACATTCGTTTGACATTGAGTGTTATATTATTAACATTCATTTGAAATTGAGTGTTATATTGTTAACACCCGTTTGACATTGAGTGTTATATTATTAACATTCATTTGAAATTGAGTGTTATATTGTTAACATTATCTCTATGAGTCTTATATTGTTAATGTGTGTTTGAAATTTGGAATTAAAATTTATTATTTTCCAATGGATTGCAAGCCATTGTGAAATCAATAATAATAAAAAGTTAAAAGATTGCTGATCATTTCCATCCTAAATTAGGCACATAATTAACTAGGTATCTTGTTTATTGATGACTAATTCAATATTAAAAGCATATAGAACATTTATGTTTAAAAAATTATGATTGGTTATTTTCGATTTAATCTTATTGAGATTTTCTTTAGTTATTCCACACATGGCAAAACTAGATCCTGGCAACTGGCGTACCGATTACGGAGTACTAATGGGGATAAGACCCCTTAACCTGCTCATCTTAATTTATTATATTAAGTCACAATTTGTAGTTTGCTGCTTAAAGTGTTTGTGTGGTAAAAAGTAAAGTTACTAGAAATTTAAAATGATACTCAGAAAATAAAAAATACTTAGTAAAATAAAAAGTAAAGTAAAAAATGAGAAATAAATAATTACAAAAATAAAATAATTTAAAATTTTAAAATTAAAAATTTGGTGCAATTAAGGACTAGTTGCAGAGGCCACAAGCAGAAAAAAGAAATTTTTATTCTAAATCTTTTTAAATCTAAATCTTTTTAAGAATCTAAATCTTTTTCTAAAGAAATAAAAAGGGGGTAAAAATAACAAAATCCTAACTACGGTTACTAGTCGGCAAAGAGAAAAAAAGATGCACATCGTAGCAAAGAGTGGAAAAAGAGCTGGGCTTGGATTCGAACTTGAACATAGAGTTGTAGTTTTTAGTGCTTAACTATACGTATAATCATTATTTGAGTTGAAATAAGATAAGTATATCCTCCTGTGGAATATGGGTTCTGAATAAAAGAAAGAAATCTTTTTGTGGGATGTGGATAAAAGAAGTATAGCTTTCTGTGGAATGTATGATGGATTGATATTAAGGTTTTTTTAAACTGGAAAGGAATCTAATTTTCTTTCATCTCGAGTATTTCATGTTTTTCTATTATTAATCATTAATATCCTTTTTGTTATGTAGAGACTACCAATCAAAATGTCTGAATATAAACTCCAAGAAGAAAAAAATTTCAATCATTCCATTAAAAATATCGAAATAATAAATTTTATAAAGAAAAAGGGTTTTAGAACTAACATAGTAATTTTATCTAGGTAGTAAAACAATATTTATGGAGAAATTTAAAAGTTTTGGTAAATTTTTCTTTCTAATGCAGCTGGCACTTAGACAGCTTGGTCTTGAATGCTTTAAAGCAAGCGCTGCACAGACGTTACTCACTTTGCATTACCCAGGGGGCGCGTAACTTGAAGATAAGCCACGGACGCGGAGTAACAATGCCCCCGCAACTTTCTACGATCCTATTAGGACCGGGACCTACGATTTAAAGTGGATTCTGAACCACTACAAACATCCATGGCACCGCC
Organism: Caerostris extrusa; assembly: GCA_021605095.1. Classification (NCBI taxonomy): domain Eukaryota; kingdom Metazoa; phylum Arthropoda; class Arachnida; order Araneae; family Araneidae; genus Caerostris; species Caerostris extrusa. Next base: position 37,684 of record BPLR01017328.1, read on the forward strand.
GGGACTCGAACCCGAAACCTGTGGTACCGAGCGCCAGAGCGCTAGCCACTCGGCCATGCCCAGTTTTGGTAAATAAAACAGTTAATATTTTAAAGCATTCTTTTTCTTATTTAATGTGGCATACTAAAGAATTTTTTCAATTTGATTATGCTGTGTCTCATATAGCAGCTAAACTGAAAAATTTCATTAAATCATGATAATTATAGCGATAAAAGAAAGCCTGTCATGCAATTTCTCTTTATTTTATTTGGTATACTTTTTTAAACCTCTCATGTTTTTTAATTTGTCTAAGTTTTTTAAATAGTATCAAGGAAATTATTAATGATTTAATTTTAGAGATCAAACTTTTAGTAAATAAAAATAGAGAAATTATAGTGAAATATATAATTTATACGAAAATGTGGTTAATCGTAATATATCGATAAAAAATGCAAAACATTTGTATAGATTTTCTGAATGAATGAATTTTTTTTTGCTAAAGGCTGGAGAAAAAGATCATTATTTTTTTTTAAGTCCAAAGTATAGATTTTAATTGATAGTTTTATTCAGAATGTAATGACTTGTTTTAAAATTTTTTAGTAAGAATTTTTATAAACCAAACAATTTTTATTTAAAGAAAAGAAAATTTATTATTAAAATTTATATTTTATTGCTGTACTTTGTTTTTAATTATTTTTTTTTTAATTTGTACTTTTATCCTCTTAATAAAAGTCCAAGTCTCCATTTCCATTCAAGATATAATTCCTACATATATCGTTTACATTTATTATTTGTAAGATTTTGATTATTTCAAAGAGGTTTAATGTTTCTTTAATTTATTTTTTTTAAATCCATTCAATAGAATTATGAATGAGTGAATTTTTTCGCTAAAAGTTAAAGAAAAGGATTATTATTTTTTTTAAAGTCTAAAGTTTAGATTTTAATTGATAGTTTTATTCAGAATGTAATGATTTATTTAAAAAATTTTTAGTAAGACTTTTTATAAACGAAGCAATTTTTATTTAAGGAAAAGAAAATTTATTTATTAAATAAATTTATTTTTTATTGCTATACTTCATTTTTAATTTTTTTAAAATTTGCACTTTTATCCTCTTAATAAAAATCCACGTCTTCATTTCCATTCAAGATATTATTTTCAAGACTTCAAGATATTATTCACACATAAATCGTTTACATTTATTATTTCTAAGATTTTCATCACTTCAAGCAAGTGATTGTTTAATGTCTTTTAATCCATTTCAAGGCAATTTTCCCTTTCCTTTACATTCTCATTACCAATTTCAACCATGTGCTTTTCATTCACCATTATTCTATACTATTGTTCTTTATCTATCTGTGAAATAAAATTAAAACCATACGTTTCATAGCATGTTTCCTTTCATTTTGCCGTACTTATTGCCTGTACCAGTGTTTATTTAATATTGATAGATTCCTTTTTCTTACTGTAGAAATTTACAAAACATTATAATTTTGTCATAATTGCAATATCGATACACCTTTTGCAGTAGAAATGTAAATAAATCATTTGTATTCTTTTTTTTGATTTACTGTTTATTGATAAACTGGGCATGCGAATTTCAGCTATATATTTTTGAAACAACCCCTTGTGTAACCAACGATTGGTTGTGAGTGCCACGAAACTTGCCGAACACGAAGACGAACATACCTCCCTCCCCACTGAAGGCCATCCATCAACCATTGCGAACCGATTAGGAATTCAACAAGCTCTTCTTTTTTTTTTATTTTTTTTTATTATTCTCTCTTCTGTAACTGGACCCACCCTGATAGCTGGACGTGATTAGCCTTTCTGGCAGCACATTTGTATCAAATATCTACTCCTCATAGCTTTTCGATAACTCGATCAACTCCTCGAGTATTCCGAAGAGAAACAACACTCATTCATAAACAAGTTAGCCGAAGAAAGATGCTTTCAGAAAAATGCTGGCTGCCTCCAATTTGAGCATGTAGATATATTGTAAGATCATTTGCGATTACCGAAAGCGATCACAGCGCCACCCAAACACGCCGTACTTTTCTCTCTTGCCGCTTTCAACGCTTACACTTCCCTATTAACTGATCCTACGACGGCTGCGTGGTTTTGGGAGGGTTGCGTTCATAGGTCAGGTGAGTGCTCTTCTTAGCTCAATAAATTAGTAAAACCCGCTTTGTAAGTTCCCGCTTCTTAAGTCTTTTCATGTCCTATAACTTTTTCATTTTATATTCAAGTCCATTTTAATAAATATATATTTTTTCTATATGAAAATCCACATCGGATAATTTCTGCATCTCATCTCAATAAATTAGTTAGAAAATTGGTTAAAAATTTTCCTCTTTCTTTTCGCTAACTTTTTAAAATGGATTTTTACACATTTGCTTAAGAAAATCTGCATTTTAAAAATTATGTTTCATTAGACAATATTAAAAAAAAAAAAAATTTTTTTCTGTCTCAATTAGTAATTTTTTTTTTATCAAGTTTAACTTTATAAATATGTAAATTGTAGTATCACTCATTGTACCATATGCATGGGGTACTTATAGGTTTTTGATGCCCGCATGTTAATTTATGACGGATGATTGTTGAAATTTGGGTGAAAGTGCAAATTTTCAATCATGATTAAGAAATATTTAAACTAATTAATCAAATAATGTCGTAATAATAATTATTTTTATGAATGAAGTTATTTATATATGAATAAAAATTATTATTATTAAACACTCAAAAATAATTGTTGGTTAAATAATATTTGAACTAAAACAAATAAATAATTTTTTATAATTATGTATATTATATTAATAATTTTAAACAGAGCCCGTACAGGAATACCATGATACTTATTTGATTTATTATTCTACATTTCTACATAATGTTACCACAAAATGATTTTACATGATTACATCTCTTATTTTCAAATTTATGAAGCAGGTGATTTTTATTAAATGGGTGACATTTTATTGATATGTAATTTTGTTTATCTATTAATGTAATATTTTACTGAAGTCTTCTAAATCAATGATATTAACAGTTTTAACAATTTATTGCCGCATTTTTTACTGTAAATTTATTCAAATTTTATTTTTATTAAGAAATAAATTTTATTTTTATTTAGAATTTATTTTCTTAAAGAAGTGTTCAAATGTAGTTGGATTTGCACTGTTAATCAAAAATATTTTTTATCAAATTTCAAGTACATTAACGTAAAAATTTTTTTAAACTTAAATATACAAATTCATCGACGAACCTTTTGAATTGCAATCAATTTGATTTTTACGGTCAGAGTAATTAACTTTAAATATACTGACGTAATCTTTTCTGACGTATTGATGATCATGATTCACTTTTGACATCATCTATATTTGATCTATATTTTGACTATATTTACATCAATATTTTGACATCATCTATTAAAAAGTTTTAAAGAAATTTAATATACTTAATATTATTAAATTTGTTAAGAAGGATGCATCATATTTAAAATAATAAAGGGATATTATGCAGATATAGCGCTCTTAGTAAATATAATAAGGAAATTTAAAATTATATAACAAAGTATTGCTTTTTTACATTCTCCATAATTTTATATTTAATACTTGAAATAAATTTAAAGCGATTTTATTTTTAATGTGTTTACTATAATTGTTTATAATAAAAACTTTATACCGTTGAAATAATCAACATTTATGTGATTTTTTTTTTTCTCGTCCTAAATTCCCACTATTTTATTCAATAAGTACGTCGCAGCGTTGTCAATTGGTAAGATACAATTTAGTAATTTTTTGCCGTTTCTGTCTCAAATGTAAACGTACGTCGCAGAGCGCGTCGGTTTATGCGAAATAATTCGGCATTTTTATTTAAGAATTTTTGGGATTGGCTGTAAAAAGAATAAAAAAATATGTGATGTTGGATAATTTGAGAAGTTTATTTTCTCTATTCTATTTTTATAGTTAAGTAACGCAAATTCATATACTTTAATAATCCAGTAATTCCGATCTTGAAATTAAGATTCAAGAGTTAACAGTTTTCTAGTTGGGAATTTTTAGTTTTATATATTGAAGGCAATTTGTTTACACACAGAGGTAAATGCTACGCATACCTTACGGAAACTCCCATCATATAATCTGAATCTAAGTGAGAAGCATACGCACGCTGTCATAATCTCAACCTAGTCTACGCCCTTTTCAAAACAATGATTGCAACACACGTCTTTAGCTGAAATCCAACTCGAATAGACCCGTTTGCTAGTTAACAACGGGCCATCAATCGCCTTGGGTATGTGAGGTCTTCCTATATCGATTTTACTGGCTGATAGTAACTGTCAAGTACAAGACATCCAGTCATATTTTTATTACTTTTTATTAGGAATGGAATACTTAATATAAATAGAGCTGCCTTTATCACCTTAATCAATATCTTTAATTGTTATATCCAGAGTACAAGACATCCAGCCATATTTCTATTAATTTTTATTAGGAATGATATACTTATTATAAAGATAGATGCCTTTATCACCTTAATATCTTTAATTGTAATTATCGAAGAAAAATACGTACATAAAATTGGTGAAATTGGGAGTCTGATGGTTGAATGGCTAGCACTCTGGCGCTAGGTACAACAGGTTTCGGGTTCGAGTCCCGGAGGGTGCTATGGAGGGTTGTAGTGGTTCGGAAACCACTTTAAATCGTAGGTCCCAGTCATTAGACCGTAGAGCATTGTGGGGGTAGTGTTACCCGCATCCGTAGTACATCTTCAAGCTGCACGTGCCCCCTGGGTAGTGCTAAATGAGTAACAGCAGTGTAGCCCTTGCTTATGGCATAAAAAATTAACTGTCTCTGTATTGCCAGCAGCATTAGAACAACAATTGGTGGAATTTTCCTCTGGCATTTTTTGAAGGTTAAACATAAAAACTGAAAGGTTTTTTTTCCTATAATCATTTTCAAGTCACAATAAGAAAACGACATTTCGAATTTAGTGGTATTTCAATCCTTTCGTTACAGGCCAAAGAAAATGTAAAGCATATATTTGATAATATAAAGTAGTTTGACTGTTATAAGTTAAAATTTTTTATAATATTTTTAGTCTCGGAATGACTTTTAATTTCTGTTGCTTCTATGTTTATTCAAATATATCAGCTTCAAAAAACAAATCACATTTAAATAAATTAGCGTAAGATGAGATAATTATAATTAATAACAATAAAGTTAATTTTTATTATGCGGATTATTAACGCCGTTAAATGTAATATTTTCTCTTTATTTTATTAAGAAAAAAATACGCTTTTACTATTATAACGTTCTGTTTTTAGTTAATATATTAAAAGAATAATTTCTTTTACTTTTCATAAAATTTGTAACAATTATGCTTTAAGATGATATATATTAAGATGTTGTATATTAAGCGAACCCTCTAAAGTTTATTTTGCAAAAAATTTTATAATATCTCTATATTTCGAGAAATGAAACAACTAATTTCGTAAGAAAAAAACCCATCAACTGCTATCTTCTCTTTGTCTTATAATTGTTTTAAACACATTGTTACATAAATTCACGTAATTCATAATACACAAAGCAATCATGATGATGCTTCACAGATGCTTATCTCATGTCAAATGATAATACACAAAGCATTTATGCTACCTTTACGTTAGCATCTATAATGTAAACGCATTTAAAAACAATCTCCTCACTATTATACATTCCGTGTCTAAATAATCAGATTGAAACGTCAACATAAGTTCTCCAACTAATTGAACAAAGTCCCATTAGTCTTATTGTTGATCTTCCACCATGTTTGGAGCATCTGATCACGGAGATCTCAGTTGTTATATCACTAAGCAGCAACCAGCCTTTGTACATATCCTATCTTTAGAATCAAGTAGTTCCAGTCGGAAAATTCAACAAATAACAAATTTCTATTAGATTAAAAAAAAAGTTGTATTTTTAGCAATAAAAAAGTTATATAACTCTCACAATTCTGCACTATAGGCATGAGTGGACACAGCTAAAATGTACTGAAATCTTTATTCGGCGAAACAGTAACGGATACTATTCAGTCCATTCTTATGCATTGATAAGAGTTTAAAAATAATTGTCCTTTCAATTTCTTATCGAAAGCTAGTCTTGCATTATTAGAAACAGAAAAAGAACACAGTGTAGAAAGATAACAGTTCACTAAATAGTTTTAAAAGAAATGAAAACTCATTTGAATAAATTTAATTTTAAAATAAAATAATAAAATTTCATGTTAAAAAACTTTTCAATATTGGGTGACTTATAAACTATCACGTGAATGGTATATTTTGCCATGTTTTATTATTACAAAAATTTTTCACGTATTTTTTCCTATAGTTTATTCATATGTATATTTTCACTATAGTTTATTCGTATTGATTTTTCACTACACTTTATTCATATGGAATTTTCATTATGCTTTTTCGTATGGATTTGTCGTTATACTTTTATTTGTAAGAATTTTCACCAAACTTTATTCGCATGGATTTTCACCTTACTTATTTATAGATCATACATTGCAGTAAGTTTGGACTAAAAATGTCCGAGAATTGTAACACTCACAATTATAAATATTAATTAAATACTTTTCCAGATAATTTATTTTTGAGAATTATTTAAATTTGTGAAACATTTAAATTAGTGCAATAGTGGCAAAAACTACACATTTACTACAATATGTCACATTCACAAGGACTAGCAAATTTCCTTACATTTATTGTACTATATGTATATTTTCTATATTTGTATATAATGACGCAATCATACGAAAATAATTTTCAAATGCATCAGAAAAAGTACAAAAACCGATACAAATGTATTTCGTGAAAACTATTATAGCAAATTGAACAATGTTTAAAAAGCATTTTTCATTCTTTTATTAATTCATGAAGATATTTTTGTACATCTAGCATTAGTGCTGAGGTTATGATTTAAATATACTGGGCTGAACGGAAAGTAATGCGGTATTTTAACTTACCTAAATTCAAGTCGATATAAACGCCCGAATGCGTTTTTGATACAACTTTTTTTTAAGAATTATTTTAAACTTAATATCATGGCCTTTATTCTACATTTCATTAAATTTACATTTTAATTTTTATTTTCCAGAAAAATGATCGAATAGGATAAATTGCATATTCGCCATAACATGCCATGGTTCCATGGAAATGTTGCAGAAACAACTCGAAAGATTTATTCGGTGTATTTATGATCTATAAGTTAAAGATAAGTTCAACGTTGATTTAAAAAGTTCCGAGAATTATATTTTAATCTTGAAGATGAATAGAGAAGTGGTCGGCCAATGCAGATGGATATGATGATTTGAAAATACTAGTAGAGTCAAAACAACTGTATAACAAGTAAAAATCTAGCTAGTAGACTCCACTGTGCACAAACAACAGTAATGAAACACCTAAAGAGGATAGGAAAGATTTATCGAGCTGGTGTTTGGATTCCATATGAGTTTGCAGCTCGAAATATTCAGCAATGAGTGACATTATTTGCACATTATTAGCAAATGACATGAATTTGAATCCTTTTAAAGCGTGTAGTAACTGGAGATGAAAATTGGATACTTTATGCAAACGTTACTTGAAAAGATAAACCTATTCCCACCACAAAGCCACTATTGCATCCAAAGAAGCTTTTGCTTTGCATTTGATGAAATATGAAAGGTGGGGTTTATTTTTAACTGCTTAACCATGACCAAACTATAATCTCAGACAACTGCTGTCTGCAATTACAAAATATAAACCAGGTTTTGTTGACTGTACGACTTGCATTACTCAACAGACAGGGTGAGATTCTTCAACAAAATAACACTCTGCCTCATAGCGCACGAATGACTCTAAAGAAGCTGAATGAATTAGGATGAGAAATTCTACTTCACCCACCCTACAGTCTAGACATAGTCCCATCAGATTAGGTTTCTGTAACATTTTCTTGGTGGCAAAAATTTCAGTAATAATCAGATGATCGAAAATTTTTAAATGATTATTTTGTTGCCCAAGATGAAATCAAAACTTGCCCAAAAGATGGTTAAATGCCATAGAAAATGATGGAGAATATATTAATGATTAAATATGGGCAACAATAAATATTTTTTTCTTTCAAAATTGTCTAACTGAATCCTGCATTACTTTTCATTCAACCTGATACTTTTACGAAGTTTTAACAACTTTTATATAATTAAATTAATTTAAATAAAATTTATAATTTATTTAAAGCAAAGAATGTTTTTATTCGAAAACGCTTATTACTGGTTATATTAAGTTGCTATAAATATCGAAACATTTTATCGAGAGTTGCTTTTATAAATGGGCATTTTAAATTTTATTCGCTAAGAATTTAAAATTTTTACAAAAATAAATATGTTGAACAATTGTCGGTGATGTCCTTTGAAAAAAAAAATATTTTCCTAATTTAATTGTTTTTCAATAACAGTGACAAATAATTCACACAAAATGAAAAACATCACAAAAAACTCAAGCATTTAATTTGTAATGCGATTTTTTTAATTTTTACAGAATCCTTTTAAAAAAAATAATAATTAGTAATTTGTATGAAAGCTTTTGATTTTTATTATTGGTTTCAAATTTAATCTAAATACACTAAATTATGAGTGATAGAATGTGGTATTTTCTGTCACTTCTCCAAAAGTACTTTTATTAAATAATTTTTATTTTTATAGACTTATTTGTCGATATATGTAGTCCCACAATTGCTCAAAAGGATTAGGTTATTTGTATTTGTGTTTTGTAGATCAGCTATTCCCGTTAAAGTTGATCAATTTATTTTGGATCATTATCTTGTTAAAAGATGTATGATCTCTCAAATGCCAATTTCGAGGAACTCTGACTTAAATTACCTTTCAAAATTCTTAAATAATAATTGTACTGATACATTATTTCATAGATGATTAATAAATTACCTGTCTGAACTGCTGACATGCAGCCCTAAGCCAAAATCGAATAATCACCATGTTTCACAGCTTCTTTGGTAATTTGTGCAGATTCGAGATCAGAATATCGAATGCAGACTCGATATCTGCATTTGGTTTTCTCCAATTTTTTTAGTATCTATTTCATCTGTGGATATTGAATTTCCTCTCATTCTAAGGAAAAAACAGAATCCCAACCAGTTTGGTTCTATTTTTCGTATTCTTTCGCAAAGCTCTTGTCTGCTTCTGAATGTTAAAGCTGTTTACCGTTAGTATCCTGCCTTTCGTAAAACACGGTGATTAACCAACAATTTTTTTTTTACATAGGTTTTGGACCCTTTTAGATTTTCCTTCACTTTTCTGAAAACAAAATACTCGATTTGTTAATATTTACAATCACTCAGTTTTACTTAGTTTTAAGTATTTCTCTCAGCCGGTATTCAAACCTTTCAACAATTTTTAATATCTTTGCAAGACTTTTGCCTATAATTTTAGTGATTTATCATTGAGACTTGCAGCACAATACAGTTTTAGTGTTAAATATTCGAAAAGAATCTCTAATCTCAAAAGGTTTGGTGTCATTTTTCGTATTCTTTGTAGAATCACTACCTGATAATGACAATGCGAGTTGTCTCAGGGCTTATCAAAATTATTTTCTACATATAATTCCAATTTTTTAGCACTAATATTTGAATTTTCTTCATTTTCCTAACAAGCTAAGTTGCTTAATTCGTGAATATGCACTGTCACTCAATTAATGCCTTGTATGAGCACTGCTGTCAGCCTGATTTTGTTGCATCACTGCAAAACTTTTTGTCGATGATTTTAGATATTTACCGTCGAGACTTATTATCACTATATTATTTTATAATTAAATCCTTCAGATCTTTTCTCGTGGAGCCATTAGTAAAGAATATGCTTTCTTTTTAACAGTGCAAAAATTATAAAAATTTTTCAAAAACTGTTAGTAAAATGCTAAAAATACACACTATTTTGACAGCCCACAAACTTTTAATTCACAGCCCATACATTATTTTGAGTTTTTAATTTCTTCTAGAAGGTCAGAAAATGAGCTTCAAATTAAGATTCCGTGAATTTTCCATTTTTTAAAGCTTAAACCGAAGCAATAGTAATATTCTCCGACAAAATGTACGACTTTTTTTTTATATGAAAATTTAAGACTTTGCATTTTAAAGTGACGCTGCTGAATCTAAAAATTATATCCAATAGACTAGGAAGTCCATACCAAATAATTCATAGGTTTTTTCCATGTAATCAGTGGATAATAAATAGAAAATATGGTTGTTTATTTATTGAAAAATGAAAAGATAAATATTAAAATTTGCATTTGTATTAATTTGTTAAGATCTGGGATGCGTATTCATTTTTGTAATTGACTGTACTTTAGCGTCTATTTAAAATTGAATAACAAAAGTAATTCATAACTTTTTATAATAAGTTTAATCGTATTTAACCAGCATGGGTATTAATGGGCAATTTAAAGAAATACATCAATCATTAAAAATCTATCCTTATAACGAAAATAGCTAAAATCAAGTTATTAAATAATACAAAAAAAAGTCACTCTCACAGTATTAGCAGTATTAGAAACGCGGATGCTTACGGAGAAATATTTGAAGGAGGAAATAAATGGAAAGGATGCTTCTTCTTCCAGCATCACCCATACGTTGACAACGTGACCTAAACGTGACTGAATTACCTCTGATGAGGAAAGTGTTGTCACATTGCTCACACGCATGGATACGGTGGTTCAATAAATGTTTCTGATTCAAATTTGATTTGTTCCACTTTTAAATTCAACGATATTTGTTAATAGGTTTCTTCCTTTGTATTATTTTAAATTTGACCTATTTCTTTACTTGTTTCATTAGACTTTTTTTTTTCTTGATATCATATTTACATTTAATTTCTCAGTGTAATTTATTATTTTTTTATTTTTAATATAATTTCTTTTTGTAGAAATATTTGCCAATTCGTTGAAAATAGAAATCGAAGCTAAGATTCTGCTATTGTGAAAGATTCAATTTATTTTCAGTTAATGAGGAAAGGAATAAAGTATTAATATTCTAATCCGTTGTGACAGTTTGATATAAATGTGCTTCAGTCGACTATACATTTTGATTAAAGTAAATTTTTCGATACTGAGTATTATATCCAGAAATGGTTAATATTATAATAATAAAAAAAATCAATGTATATTATCTTTGAAAAAATTTGACTTATTTGCTATTACACGGAACACGAACTCAAGTGTATTAGTAGCCGAGTTAAACTCTTAGATGAATTAATACATAATAAGATTAGTGAAACATTTGTTAGAATAAAAATTTGCATTTGTATTAATAGCCAAGTTAAACTCTTAGATGAATTAATGCATAATAAGATTAGTTGTTTGAGTTTAGTTGATACATATGTTTGAGTAAAAATATTTAAATCTTTTAAATTTGTTTGTAATCATAAAAATACAATTCTTCAAAAAAAAAAAAAAAAGTTGTTACTGAAACAGAAGTTTATATAAATTTTGCATTTAGATGTGCTAGTCAGCTTCTTTTAAACTTAGCATTTAGATAAATTTGTTTAAAATTACATAAATTTCTTGTACCGAATATTAGCTGATATTCACTTTAAAATGCAGTTCATGTACAACAGTACAGTTAATATTCACTGTTACGCCCTTAGTCAGCCTTGAAAGTTACGCTTCGAAAATGTGCTCATTTTTTGTACCATTTGCATGAAATCAAAATCTCATCTAGCAAACTGTGAAACTTGAAACTAAAAACTTGTTTGCTTTAAAAATTACAGAGTAAACCTGAGATTTTTACCTTATAGATCGGGTGATCAATCATTTGAAATATTCCAAACGATTCAAACTATGATTTTTTTATTTTATTTCATAGTTAGATTAGAAAGAGAAGTGCGGCTTTTTCATGGCACTAATCTTAGCCGCAAGGCTGTATTTACCTCTACTCAGTGACTCTTTCTAATTACCATATTCACCGCAAAAGCTTTTAAAGGTGTGGTTTAGAGAATTTGCTCTAAGCCATAAGTTCTTAGGCCGAATTCCAAGTTCCTTGACACTTGTCACCTTTGCTGAATTTTTATTATCATTTCAAAGGTAACATCTTATATGTACACAATTTGGTAGTTTGCTCAACCGTTATATTTGTTTTCTTTCCAAAAAAAATAATTTCGATGAATAAATTGCTCTAAAAAAATTATCAGTACGATTTATCAATCGATTGCAATAATTTTAATCAAATTGGAATTTGACCTGAAAATATTCCACGTGGGATAATTCAGATACATTTATACATACTTTTTAGCATGGATCTATTATATTATTTTCTGAAGTTCTTTATTTTATTATGTTTTACATCTTAAAGATAAAAAAACGTGTGATTACTTCCTTAATAATAATTTTATACATTTATGATCACACAATATTTTATTTGTCATGGTTAAAATCCTTGATGCCTCAGCGGTAATATATGCAGTGGGGGTGGGGACGTTCAAATCGATGGCGTGCGCTGCGGTCCCTGCTTTTAGAAACAAAGAGATTCGATGAATACTGTGACAGCATATGTAGGCGCTTCGCATCGACAATCAAGCTAATTCGAAGAAATGTTCGCAACTTTTTTCACACAACACGTCCTCCCTTAGGTGAACTACTCGTGATCAAAAGTGTTAAGTCAAATAATTGTTATGCCATTGCATGTCAAAAATGATTTAAGAAATAATAATTTAAACTAATGATAAACATTATTTATAGTCTTTTAAACGAGAGTTATATATATATATATATATATATATATATATATATATATATATATATATATATATATATATATATATAAATTCAAGAATTTTGTGTCTGTGACCAAATGAACAAATGTATCGTTAGAACACCAAGATCATTAGATTTTTCAGTTTGAAAGATTATTAAAAAGGATGAGACTGCCTGGTGCATAACGTGTTGGATCTTCAAACCAAGGGTGTTTGATTCGAAATTCTATAAGTGCTGCTTGGTTTGGTTTGTCACTCTACGGTTATTTTTGCACACTTTAGGCTAATTAGATAGGGACCTGCAGTTTAACGTGGATTCCAAACTACCCAAACATCTATGCCACTCTAGGATTTAAACCTGAAGCCTGTGGTACCAAAGGACAGAGCGCTAGCCAATTGGCTATAAGTGATGCTAAGTCAAAAGATTTTCGAGCATGGACATGATAAATCTGTAATCTAGAACGTCCTTCTTTAACGGCGAGGAGGAAGAGATTGGGTTACGAACCCCCAGATGCCTTTGACTCGTTCAAAATTGCCATGGCACAATGTGAGTGTAGTGTTCTCTGTAACGCACCGTAGGTAACGCTGAATCTGCTACATATCTGTCGTTCTAGTGGCGAATGACCTCTGTTCAAGATGAACTTCGTTTTGTTCAAATTACAAATTGTTAAATTTAAAGTTGTTCGAGAAGCATTTTCTAAATAAAATGGAGTAAATTTTAAACGGATGTAATTTAAATATTTTAGCTCATATTGTTAATTTACTTTCTATTCCTTGATGAACATCATTTATTTACTGATTCATTTTATTTACTTTCATTTCTGTTGCAAATTAAAAAAAAATATACTTTTGATAACCAGTTTTTATATACTCTTATCTTTATAAAATGAAAAAACACAAACTCAAAGTTTGTGTTTGATATTTGTTTTTCTAAAAAGTTTTTGATTGGTTTTTAATATTATAAAATTTGCTTTACTAGTAAAAATTAATTATTAAAATAAAGAAACAGAAGAATTATATTAACTGCCTTAAAAATTAAAAGTAGAATAAAGTAGGAGTAAATTTTTGTACTTTAAACTTTTGTACTTTTTTTGTTTAATTTTTGCACTAGTTTTCTTTCAAGTGAATAAAACCATCTGTTGGATTTATCTTCTCTTTAAGATTAAAATACTGACTTCATTCCTACATCGGTCATCGTCCGATTGTTGCATGAAACAGGATGCATTTTAGTATTTGCCAATTTAAAATTTAGTACAAGGTTATTTAAAATTCAACAAAATGTTTGATCTAAAATACACAAGTATTGTGACGTTAACCTGACAGATAAGGAAATTTTCATAATTCACGTTAGGTGCCAGATCGTTCATGTTGTGTTTTTTTTAACTACAACCTTGTTTTCGAAATCATAAAATAATCTACTAATATTTCTCATTACAGTCTGGCATTGCAATTAAAAAACTTTTTGAAACAATCATCGAAAACGTATGATTACCCGCTAATGACGACAAAGGAAATAATACAAATCACTTTAGACGTCAAACAATTTTTCTTTCAGGAACACTTTTTTAATCAAGAAAATTTTTGCGGATACATTATGATAAATTATGTAGCTAAATAAGTTCTCAGACTTTTTCTTTGCTCCATCCCTGCCATTTAACAAGAGAAAATCCTACTCATCTCCACCTCGCCACCCTAACTACATCAACTACTTTTCATAGTTAAATAACATAATAACTTTAATATTTTATTCAATTCATTTTATATTAGCAATACATGATATATTTCTATTTGTCTGAAAATTAAAGAGCTCAAAATATTAGCATGAAAAAAAAATTATTAACTGAAATTACTAAGCAGTGTGTTGAAATAAAATTTAAATATATAAATCCACCTCGCCCTAGCCCCCACCACCCCAATTACATCAGCATGCTTTCATAATAAAATAACGTAATAGCTTTGATATTTTATTCAATTCATTTTATATTAGCAATGCATGATAGGTTTCGTTTTACCTAAAAATTAAAGGGCTCAAAATATTAGCACGAAAAAATTATTAAATGCAATTACCCAATCAGTGTATTGAAATGAAATTCAAATATATAAATTCTTACTGTATTAAACATTTAAATGTCAAAGGCCAATTATCAAATGGGGGCATGTTTTTAAGATTATTTTTCACCTAAAACATAACGAAGAAAAACATGTCAAACACCTTTCTCTAAGATATTAAGAAGTGTTTTGATTTATCTTGTGGTTTAATCGTAACTGAATTAAAAAAAACGCAATCCCGTGTAAATCGAATCAGGCTCTTTTAATATTTTTTGATTTCTCTTTCTTGTCAGAGAAAAACTATTAATAATTTTAGCATTTTACATCAAAAAGCCTTCTGGTTCATTTGTTGTCCGTATTTACTTAAATGGATTTAATTTTTATCAATAGGAAGGAAATACGTTGACTCCTCCCTCCTTTTAACACGTCCAAATCTCTCTTGGGGGTCGGGCCCCGTCTTTAAAGAACCACAGAGCTGAGTGAAAACTAGCAAATCCTATTTTGTAATGTAAGTTTTTTTTTTTTCTTTATCTGTAAATAGTATAATAATTTAATGTTTGCCTATATATCTTTTTTGTATAATTATTAACAATAATTTTAAAATAATGGTAATTAATAAAGTAAACTAGAACAAAAAGCTTTCCTATTTAAGTCGAGTGTTAATAAAACATTTTAGCACTTTTTGTCACTTATTAAAAGTTCTTTAAACCTGATATACATTTCACTAATTAGCCTTGTCTGTAATTATTGCAATTCAATATAAATGTCTATTAATTTCATAACACAGAAACTTTTCTCATCAAAATGCATTTACTGAAGTATAAAAATATTTATACCTCGCATATGTAATAAAATTTGTAATTAAATATATATATAACCTTACAAGCAACAGCCTAAAAAAAAATTTTCGAATTATCTTTTTTGGAAATAAAAGACGAGTAAAACTAATTATGATTGTCTTCGAGTCTAAAAAATCTTTTAAAATATTCAGACTTAGAAATTATTCAATCAAACCACATAGTACATTATAGTAAACATTATAGTTCCACAATAATATGTTTTCTTTTTTTTTTTTTCCCAAAGATATTCTTTCAAATGTATCTCAAACCAGAAATTCAATAAAATAATATGAAAGCATGTAGAAACTTCAACTAATTAGTAAGCAATTAAAATGAATCTGCTTATACTTGTTCAAAAATAAAAATTAAGAGACTGCTTACGAAGAATCGTTTGTGATGATTTCTTAGAAGTTGAATCATATACTTTTTTTTTTTTTAACCACGCTTCAAATTTCATGGAAAAGAAGCCTGTGGTTAAAAACAGTGTTCTTGAAGACAGGAACTTTTTCCAGCAATGCAACAATGCAAATTAATTTATTTAACTATCTTGTATATTATTTTATTTCTTTTAGGATATTCGTTTCGGGCATTCTTTGAATTCATTAAGAGATTCTTAGGTTAATTAATATAGAAACTTAAATAATAATATTAAGAAATTCTTAAATTAATTAATATTATTATTCTCTATAATATTTATTAATATAGAGACTAATATAAAAACTCAAGAAAAATTTTAAAAAAAAGAATGGGCAAGGATTATTACAAAAACACATTCAGTTTATTTAATAAATCTACTACTGTGTCCAAAAAGTAAGACCGATTTTCAATTTAAAACGGGTCTTATGGAATTTCAATTTTTTTTTTTCTATAATATTTATTAATTAGAGACTAATATAAAAACTCAAGAAAAAAATTTTTAAAAAAGAATGGGCAAGGATTATTACCGGGTCTATGTCCAAAAAGTAAGACAGATTTTCAATTTCAATTTCAATTTTTTTTTTTCTTTTGTAGGTCGTTGGCACTGTCCTTGACATCTGTGTGAAATTTGTCGTCAAAATATTCATTAGTGTTTGAGTTATGCTTGGCTCTGAGATACGCTAAAACTGATTCCGGCGATTTTTGAAATGTCTGAATTAATTGGGCAAAGAACTCGCATTAAATTTTGTTTGGAGAAACGTATAGAATGTTGCAGAAAGCATTCGGTGGGCATTCCTATATCGGAAAGAATTGTTTAGAAGTGGTATAAACAGTTCAAAGAAGGCAGAGAACGCGTTGAAGACGAAGAGCCCTCTGGTCGACCATCAACCTCAACCGACGAAGCTCACGCCCAAAAAATTAAAGATTTGGTGCTTGCAAACCGTCGATTTACAATTAGAGACCTGCTGATGATGTGACTTTTTCGCCCAAAATGAAACCCATATCGTTTTTTGGGCACAGTAGTATAAAAATAATATACTTAAATTTTCATATGCTTCCTAGTCAGTCCGTTTAAAGATAATAAACCCCATCATAAACAGTAAACTTTGTATGAAAGATAAATGCATGCCCAAATTGAGCAATAAGCTGCAGCGATGGACCGGAAAATAACTAAAAATGCGCATCCATGAAAGGGTAAATGTTAAAAAACACTGAAGCATATCACAAAAACATGGTGCCAATGCATTGAAAAATTTGAAAGTGATTTTAATTATTGATGTTTGCCAGATGATTTTTGATGCTGAAATTGTTGCTGGAAACAGAACTGAGAAAAATTAAAATAATTTTAACTATTGCTGTTGTCCAATACCCAATATAGAAAATATTTTAAGCTTTTCAAAAATAAAAGAATTTTTTTTAATCAATTATAACAATAGAGCAAATGCAAGTCTTTTAATTTTTGTTAACATAAAAAATGTCTATAATTAAATAATATGACCAGTTTTTAAATCGAAATTAACCAAAATAAAACACATTAAAATAAATAATCTATTATTCTAACGTGAAAATATGTCGTGTATTTAAAAATTAGTTTATATTAATATGTTAAAATATATCAGTCGATTATTCTAACGATAAAAATATAGTATACAAAGACAACAAAAAGGGGATATTAGATATTCATATATTTTTGTAACTTTTAGATATCAATCTATATTTTTTTTTTTTAGATATCAATCTATATTTTTATCTTTTAGATATCAATCTATATTTTTATCTTTTAGATATCAATCTATATTTTTATCTTTTAGATATCAATCTATATTTTTATCTTTTAAATATCAATCTATATCAATCTATATTTTTATCTTTTAAATATCAATCTATATTTTTACCTTTTAGATATCAATCTATATTTTTTGTATCTTTTAGATATCAATATATATTTGTAATTTATCTCTATGCACTTTGAATTGAACTAGTTTTTATAAAATGCTGTAATTTTTCATACAGTAATCATTTCATCTTTATAGTTTGTTTAACATGAGAAAATAAATTTAAATATTTTTTTTAATATTTATCTAATTATAAAAATCATTTAAAAATATTTTATAATTTTAGGTATAATTTTTGATTCAATTTTCTTTTAGAACATACAAGTGAACGATCCAAAACACCCAAAATCAGCATGTTCGGGAGGAGTAAACAAAAAGACAAATCCATGAGAAACCAACGAGTTGTTGGTTGGAGTATATCATTCGAAAATGTATTGGAAGATCCCATAGGTCTTAAAACTTTTACAGTAAGTAAATTAATTGTTTATCTTTTTAAAAGAATATAATTTTAATTATCATGATTTTTAATTATTGATGGAAAATCAAATATCAATCCTAACTATCAT
This sequence comes from Caerostris extrusa, assembly GCA_021605095.1. Lineage (NCBI taxonomy): Eukaryota > Metazoa > Arthropoda > Arachnida > Araneae > Araneidae > Caerostris > Caerostris extrusa. Next base: position 56,138 of record BPLR01017328.1, read on the forward strand.
TTTGTATTTTTCATATTAGAAAATAAATCTGAGTTACTGTATGTGAACTTTCTCAAATAAATTTTTTTAGTCATTGATGTACATATACCGATTTTATATTGATATATGTTCATCAATTATCGATTTTAAAGTAATCGATTAAGTAATGAATGACAATGTTTTTAAAATATTGTACAATTGCGGAGTTTTAATAAACTATATGGAATATCTTTAAACAAATTTTTTGTTCTTTTCTTTCAGGAGTTCTTAAAACGAGAATTTAGTGCAGAAAATATCATGTTTTGGGTGGCTTGCAAACAATACAGTACTCTAAATGATAAATCTCAGGTAAGATCATTATTACTTTCATAATATGTTTTGTATTGCTTATAGGTCATATCATTTAATATAACGACTGAACAGGCTCACTGAAAGTAGTAAATTTAAATTCAAATCATTATTACTTTCACATATTTTGTATTGCTTACAGGCCGTATCATTTAATATAGCGATTGGACAGGTTCACTGAAAAGTAGTAAATTTAAATTCAAATCATTATTACTTTCACATATTTTGTATTGTTTATAGGTCATATAATTCAATATAGCGATTGGACAGGTTCACTGAAAGTAGTAAATTTAAATTTAAATTCAAATCATTATTACTTTCACAGTATATTTTGTATTGCTTATAGGTCATATCATTTAATATAGCGACTGGACAGGCTCACTGAAAAGTAGTAAATTTAAATTCAAATCTCAGATGTAATATGTATTTTATTGAAATATAGAGGATCTGCCAGTAGGCAGACAGACAGCCTTGGTCCACCATGGGGCTGTTGCGCCAATGAAGAAGATGAACAAATATAGACGGGTATCTGATGCTACAAATGTGCAATTATTAAAACTTAATTTACTTTTTCTGAACATCCTACAGCTTTAAAGAAATTGTGTTGATTTATTGATGCATATCTAAACAAAGTACAAATCTCCTCATTGGGAAATATGTAAAAAACATGTGTACAGAAATTTTTATTCATCGAATATAAGCAATGTTCGAAAATAACAATATTTAAAAATAAAAATATGTTTTCCTCAATAATTCAAACAATCTCAAAATTTTCGGTAACCGTGACGAATATGCCGTTTCAAATACCATGCACTTTGGCCTGATGTTATTCGTCTCTAAACCGGCAGATTTGTAGCAGGTTCAGTGTTACCAAAGGTGAACCACGAGTGGCCTGCTGCACTCATATAGTGCCACCACAGTATGGAACGCACACCCTAGTGGACATTTTTACACTTCCTTCTATTCTCCTGGAGCCCTGAAGAAAGATTTTTTGGACTACAGGTGTTTTTTACCTATCTCCAGCACTGTTATGGAAGCTTTCAGTTCAGATTCACTTGTTGAGTTTCGAACCTAACTCTTTCTTTTCACAAAGACCAGCTTGCTATCCACCAGCCCTCTTTGACCTTTGAAGAGAACATTTAAAATATCTATTAATGAAAAGCTGCATAAAATTCCAAATGTCAGTTACAATTGATTGAAAGGTGTATCTATACAAAATTTAAAACAAGCATGTCAAATTTTAATTCCTTTAAGCTAATTAAATTTTTTTTTATGAGTATACAAGCATTATTTTCGTCTTTACTCCGTTTATGAGCGTTAAACCTAAAAGAGAATAAAATATTTGTTAATGAAAAACTGATTAAAATAATTAACTTTCATTAATTTTCATTAAAATAATTAATTTATTAATTACTTTTCTCCATTCAAATCCATGAACAAAACTATAACATACACGAGACTTTTGTTCCATGTTTACAGAGAAATTTGACTTGTTTACAGAGAAATCAGTAAGTTCATGAAAAAATGACTCTGAACTAACATGAAACAGCATTATAACGAGTTGAAGAATTATTTTTCTTCAGGAACGAATTTGAATTTTTGTCTTTGCAGATTTTTAACAAAAAAAAAAAAAACTTGTATTTTTCACATGAAAATTTATATTTTCTTTTTAACTTAGAAATTACTTTTTTTTGTGTCTAAAGCAATCTACTGTTTGACATCGATTAGCTTAAAAATACCTTTCAATAATATATAAACACGTTTAACTTGTTTTTAATTATTTGATTACAATTCAATAAATGTATTTTTTTATCAATTACCCTTTTAGAGTGATACATGAATGATTATTGAAAAACTTTTTAATTTCTTACTTTTTTAGATGATCAAACTGGCCAAAGATATTTATGATCTTCATCTCCGTCCTGGGGCAACTGAAGCTGTGAATATCAATAGCCACAGCCGTCAATATGTGCTTCTTCACTTACAAAATCCACCGCACGATCTCTTTACACAGGCTGAAAGAGAAGTAAGTTAAACACGATAATTGAATTGCGAATCTTCAATGGCCATATAATCTGAGAAAAATTTATGTTCTCATTATTTTTAGCTTATTATTTTAAGGTAAAAATAATAAATTTTTACTAATCATTGAATTTAACTCCATAGTTGTCGGAATTTTTCTTTTACATTTTAACCTTAATATCCTGGTTATATTACACAATACTGTATAACCCGTAGACGTAATTTTTGGCTCTAAAATATATAAGATTTTGTTTAAGGCACTGCGGCCTATAATCCGTGGGTGATTCACGCTTTTTCCCTATACAAATCAAGTACTGTTTTGTTGTTGTCTAATCCTCAATGTCCTGCAGTGCGGGGGAGGGATATCCCATGAGTATATCTATTCGTTGATATCCCTATTCCCCTATCACATGGATATCCCTATTCATGGAAAGAGGAAAAGGAGCAGTTTCTATCGTGTTGGAGCACCCGTAGTCTGACTTAGCTCCATGTCGCTGAAAAAGGAAGGCAGTGCCTTCTGGGAGGATTTTTAGGCGGAACTAATCGCATTTGAGTATCGTATGGAGAATACTAGGAAAAATTTTACCCGATAGTCCGACTCACGAGGCAAGATGCTGAACGTCCCAAACACCATCGAGTCTCTTTGCTTTTGAATTGCTGGCGGTTTTGTTGTAGACACTGTTACAACAAAACCGCCAACAAATTGAACCTCAGTCCTAATGCTCACCAGCAACGTACGTTGCCACTGCACCTCGAGTCGAGGAAGTGCTTTTTTATTAAATATAATTAAAAGTTTTTCAGTTTTAAAGAGCGATTTGGATGTCACAATTTATAAAAAAATGTTTTAAATTTAAGATAGTAGAAACCGGAGAATAGTTAAGCATTTATGAAATATGCTGAAAACAAAGCAAGTCATATTTTTCCTACGACTTGTAATCTTCATACTTACTAGAGATGACAATTTTGATCAGTATCAGAATCAATGTTCAATTCGGCCTTCTTTAAAGCATTTTTAATTCTTCATTCCCACTAGCACACATAGATGTCTACTTCTGCAACAGTCCTGATTCTTCCATCCTTCATGGCTGTTGTGTTTCTTTACGTTTAGAGGACTGTTTATTTTCTCCCGCGAAGTTCCATCTTTTCTTTTCTTATATATATATATTATTTCTAAAGTATTTTTAGGTGACCGTTTTATAGAACTAATTTTTAGGAAACTGATCCTATGAAAAAAAAATCCACAATTATTATTATCAGCAACATGAAATTCTTAAATTTTTAACGTATACCCGCGGATTATAGGCAGCAAATTACGGTAATTTTTTATTACTTTTTCCAGAATTGAAATTCTTAATATATAGAATTTGAATAGAAAAATATAAATGTGTATAAATCAGGTTATGTCCAACCTTTTAGTTTGCTTTGGCAAATTTGAAGAAAACAGCTGTCTTGTATCGCCAGTAATATGTATTAATTTAACAATATAAACAGTAAATTATGTTAAATTTAAGATATTTACTATGACAAATTAGCAAAAATACCGTATCGTAATATTTGTTTTCTTTTCTTACTTATTTTATTATAATCATTAAGTAAATAAAGAAATTTTAATGCTGAAATAAGAGATATATTAGTAAAACTAATAGCAAATATAGATTGATATTTAAATAAAATAAAAGCTTCTTAATTTTTATACATTTTTTACTGTAATAACACAATTTTAAAAAGGAATCAACTAAACAGACAAAATTCTCAATGTTTAAGCAAATTTATGATTTATTTCTGGGTCGCATTAAAAACAGCGCAGGACCACATGTGGCTCGTAAGCCGTGAGTCAGACAGCTTTGCTCTACATATTGAAGTTATTCTAAATATAGACCATTAAAGTCATTATAAAATACCATGCAGAAAAAAGAAAAAAAAAAAAACACTTTGGGAAACCTTATGCAATAGCGTTGCAAGATAATTATCAGTTTCATGGCTTGAGACCACAGAGTTAAAAAAAAAAAAATGATTGCTCCACGAGGAGGGAGTATGACGTCAGTGAATGACGTCATGCCGCCTAAGTTAAAGAACCGTTTAACCAGCATTTATTGAATATCTTTGTGGCGGTATATTACTTTTTAGAAAGAAGTATTAAAACATGTTGAAAAGAAAAATAGTTTGAGATATCGTAAATAACAGAGATAAGAGATGAGGAGCAGTTTTTTAAAGGACTGAAGAAGTAGCAGAAGTTACGAATTCATAAAGGAATAGAAGGAGCAACAGACAAAAAAAAAAAAAAGAATTTAGATTTTTGATGTCAAACATAAAAACAAATCTAGGCTTAGCAATTGTTCAGAGCTAAATACTTCTCAATCGTTTAAAGCTAATAAATTGATTACAAGCAAATTATACTTCTAAATTAGTTGATTTATACCTAATTGATTATTGGTTTTATTACTTTTATGAAATTTCAATAAATATTTAAGGGAAAAAATTATTCTGCTACTTTTTGTTATAGTAGTAATAGAATTAATATTGCCTATGGCATCATAAGTCTCATATTAATTTATAAAAAATATAGTTTTAACTTTCTCTCTTCACCCCCTAACGTAATTTTTTTCTTTGAGAAGCAGAATTGAAGTAAATTATAAGAATAAAATTGTTAATGATATATTTTTAAAGAGATTGTATATGAAATACATATGAGATATATGAAAAAAGAGAAAATTAATAACAAACTTCAAAATTGTAGTTTATATTTTAACTCGTTTCTTCAAATTTATTAAATATTTCTTTTAAAAGAAATAAAACAAATCTTGGTAACTTATATTTTCTGCATATTAAGTACTGAAAAATTGTGAGTGCAAAGCCTTCTGCTCTTCTCTTCAGCAGCCTGATGGCCAATTGGTTAGACTCTGGCATTTGGTGCTTCAGGTTCGAGTCTTGACGGTGGTATGGATGTCTGTTAGTGGTTCGGAATCCATGTTAAATTGTAGGTCCCGTTCTAATTAACGTAAAATATGCAAAAATTGACCGTAGAGCGACAAAACAAACCAAAAGCTAACCTAAATTAAATTAAATAAGGAACCAAAAATTGTATTATTCAATTTAAGAAACTATTGAGAGCTTTAATTCACGATGCAATTTTATTTTCTCTAAAAGAAGTAGCATTAGCACTCAATAGAAAAATGATTTTGATTTGCTTGGGCATTTATTTAGAGCTACTAATTGAATTAAATTATTTAGAGTTATTGCATTAAATTATCAACTTTGGTTTCATTTTCCCCATATTGTTGGTTTTAACTAATGTAAAGTTTAACTTATGACCTGAACATTATTTGAAAAAAATATCCCATGTCTTTAAAAACTAAGCATTACTTTCTAACAGAGCTAATAGTTTATTTTATATTAATCATTTTTTACAATTTCTACAATAGTCCTGTTTCACTTTCAATAAATCGCATCCTATTGTATATCTTGGCAATGAAATTTAAGCCAGTGTAACTCGATCTTAATGATAGAAGTGGGATAACATTTAACTTTTTTAAAAGTTTTAATTTTCACTATATTGTCATAAATTTCCCCCTGTAACTATGAAAATTTTCTTGTTTCGGTTATGTGAAAACTCCATAAATGGTATATCCGTTGCCTATGGCATCATAAATAAAAAAGATGTACAAATAAATACGTGTGGTGTATTTTCTTTTTAACCCTGAGTACTTGACTGAATGATATTCACATAAATTAGCGAATTATTGAAGATGCAGCACAATTATGGAGGCCCTTTACCCTTCATCTCTTATGCTGCGTCCACATCAAAAGTGGAGTGTTTAAATGCTTGAACGCCATTGTGATGAATTCAGTAATTTTAAAAAATGTTTTTATGTGATCGGTATATCTAAAAATGATAAAATAAAAGGGTTAGATACAAAATACTTCGTTTGACTGCTGAAGTTACTCAAAATATTTGGAAACCAACAATAGTTATATTTCACGTTTATCAAAATACATGTTATTAACCTTAAATAAAAAATGAATTTCTTAAGAAGTTTAAGGGCTATCAATTGATTAAGTGATCCTCTAAACTATAATACAATTTTAAAAGTATAACAATTTGTATAATAATCTAATAATGAAACTTCTCTTGTAGATCTTTACTCTGATGAAGTTCGATTGCTATCAAAGATTCCTAAAGTCTGAACTTTATTCCGATTGCATGACTGCTGAAAAGTTAGGAAAACCAATGCCATGTGCTTATTTAACTAATTCAAAAAGTCCTTCAAGGACGAGGTTTCGTAGCAAGAGTAGAGACCGCAACCGAATACAGCACGCCAAAAAATCAAATTCTGCCCATTACAGTATTAGTAATGAACTTGAAACTCCCAGCACAGAGGAACCTTCCACAAACAGACGATCCTATATGTCATCCCGAAAAGAAATAGATGCTTTGTGGAATCGACTTCAAAAACGATTAGATGATCAACGAGGTACAGAACTGAACTTTGATATACCAGATTTCTTGTGTAACGACGACACAACTGTTGTTAGTTGAGTTGCAGGCTTTCTCTACACATACATAACATTTAATGTTCACTAGTTAAAATTGTAGAAAATGACGCTTCAAAGCATAATATATGGCGTATAGTTACATGAATATTTCATGTTCTCTATTGATCAATTTTTCATTGTCTTAGAAGAAATGAAAATTTTCTCTGAATTGTGAAAAAGTTTTTAATGTACAAACAAGGAAAACTTAATGGTTAGATGTAATAAGATATGTAGTTTATTCCATTGAAAATGTGGATGTTTTTATTACTGTATATTAATTCTTTCATTTAAAACATACATTTTCAGGTAATTTCTAATGATTAATACTATTAATTTCTATAAAGCGTATAATTTTTTATTTATTGCCATTCCCAGTAAACTGTTTTTAGCTAATTCCTGATTATTGAAATAATTTTTCATCTTAAAATTTTTAAAGATTTTCTAATTTATTTCAATATAAATGTTTCCAAATTTTTTTTATTGAAATATATATGCAATGAAATATATATAGATGTTTAATAATGTAAAAAATGTTCTTGTTGAAATTACAAAATAATTTAAAAAAATTAAATTAACATGACAAGTTTTCTTAATATGATTGTAAAGCGATTGTTCATATTCATCACTTCTCATCTTTTAATTCCCAATTAACCGATTAATTCTATCTGAAAAATGACCATACTATATTTAAATAAGATACAATAGAATTTACTAAAATATTAAATATCAATTTATTAAAATATCTTTGCTGTAAGTAGTGAAACTGAATCAATACATAATTCATAAATCAATTTTTGGAAAAAAGTTTGTAGACAAAATAATTAATGAACTATCAAAATATACAATTTTTAAATTTTTTACAACAATATGAAACATTTCGCAATTCAATATTTTTTTGTGTATGTGTTTCTGTAAAATTTCTTAATGCTTTTAATTTTGTACTCTACATATTTATGTTTTTATTACTTCTAAAACTGCCATTGCTTCACGTGGCAATTCATTTGTTCTCTATACAATACATTGTACACTGTTTGAGGATTCAACATTTCAAAAGTTGTTTTCTGATTGTTATATAAAAGATGTATTGTTTACATTTTTTAATTTTTTAATAAATTTCATCAATCATACTAAAAATAAATGCGTTTTGTATTTTCTTCAGAAAAACATTTAGTCCTATAAATATGAATGAAAATTAATTTGGTATTTATGTTATATTGACCACATTCATTCGCTACTAGAACGACAAATACAAACCGGATTCAGTGTTACCTAGGGTGCACCCCAGGGAGCCTGCTAGACTGAACATACATTTTGTAATCACCCTTTTGAAGCCATACTCCTAGTTTCTGATCCTTGTATATAAACAATGTATAATTTACTTCTAATAAAGATCATCAATCACAAATAGCTATCATGTGGGAAATTAGCGAGTGACAAAGTGTTATGGATTCAAACCTAGCGATGTAATAGGAGATAAAGATAATTTCACAAGATTTTTAATTATAATGAAAATAATCTTGCTTTTTAATAATTAAAGTTTCAAATTCGTCAAATATGTAGCAGATTTAGCGTTATCCTAAGTGCATCACAGCAGGTGTTCTACTATGCAGCCTCATTTTGTCACTGATGTTATGAACATATACCCCAAGAATGGTATCTGGGGTTCACACTTCTCCCTCCTATTTTTCATTAGAAGAACATTCCAACCTGTGAATTTATAGTGCACATTGAAGATGGATATTTCTGTTCGTCTTTGCTTTGTTTATGGAGTTTTGAACCAGGTTGTTCTAATTCGGGAAAAAAAAACCCAACGCATTATGCATCGAGCTACTCCTGCCATATGAAAATGATAGTCAAGAAGGCTATATATCCGGGAAAATACAAAATATTAAATATTGAATAATGCAAAATTTTTGAATGTTACTTTTTAATAAAATTATTCATATTGTAGTTTGTTTTTACTAGATAAAATTTAGTAGTTAAACAGGGTACATAAATGACAATTAGCATTTAATAAACTTCATCAACCACATACAATGCGACAAAGACAAATGCGTTTTGTATTTTCTTTCTGAAAACATTTAATCCTATAAATCTGAACGAAAATTAATTTGGTATATATGTTATTTTTGACCATATTCGTTCGCTACTAAAACTGCAAATACCAGCCATATTCAGCGGTACCGAAGGGTGCACCACAGGAATCTGCTAGACTGAAGATACATTTTGTAACCACCATTTTGAATGCATACTCTCGGTTTCTGATCATTGTAAAAACAATGTACTATTTACTTCTAGTAAACTTCATCAACCACGAATAGCTATCGTGGAAAATTGGCAAGTCGTCAAAATTTTTTGTTAATTTTAAAACAACTTTTTCACGAGAAAAAGACATATCTTGGTGACAAAGTAAAAAAGGTAAAAAAAAAAGGTAAATTAAATTTTATAAAAGAAATGAAAATCAAACTGTAAAATGAATGGTGTGTGTTTAAAAAAACAAAAAAGTCTATAAAGTTATGAAATCTGAGCTCCAAACGTGTGACAAGAAAACGCATTAATTTCTTTCGTGATAGTCGAAAAAAATGTATTACTAAGCAAATCATTCAAAATTTTATCAAATCAAATTTTCATTAGCAATTCATTTCAGTTTTGCAATTAATTTCTGCAGAAATAAGTTGTGAAAAATAGTGATGAAATGGAAACTAATATCCAAATATTTTTGTTAATTATAAAGCATAACTTTTCCAACGGAAAAGGGACATAACTCAATGACAAAGTAAAAAATTATTTACAGCAATGAAATATTAAACAAATAAATTTAATACTCAAGAAAAGAAAGTTTATATTATAAACACAGATTATTCATTTGAATCTTTAAGGAGATTAATCAATTCATAGAAAAAAAGCAGATGAAAAAGTCACAACCATAATGAATCATTAAGGATCTTATTACCTCATTGCTTATTATAAATTTTTGTCTACAAATTATGATTTTAAAGTAGTTGAAGGTTTTTAACAAAAATAAAAATTGTAGTTAAAAGGATGCCATCCATTTTATTTTTTATAATAAATATTCAATATATAATACAACACTAATGTGTTATTTTGTGTTGTTTATCTTGAGAAACACTTTAGATATGTGTGTTTAAATTTGGTAAACAATATTACTTCGACAAACTTTTCCTTTTATTTATTATTTGTACTGTAAATTTAGATTAATAATTTCTTAAAGTAAAAATTTAAATTGTGAAAAATATTATTTTAAAATTAAATAATGCTATCGTAAATTTATTTTTAATAAAAAATTCTTAACCCTCTATTATGAAGAAATTCTTTAACAACAAAATTTTTTTCTGCGTATTTTCCGTTCACAATTTATTCACTAAAGTAATAAAATTCTCATACATTTTCTAATTCATTCCTTGTTTCTAGTCTTCTACAAAAAAATATGTATTTATATTGAAAGAAGACTATTTGTATATCAAACACATCAGAAAAAAAAACGAGTACAGTTTCTGAAGAAATACAAATGTATGTTTCAAAAGTAAAAATAATTGTGAGACAATCAATTTAATAAGCAAATAAAAATTATAATTTAAATATCAAAGGAAGCATTATTTTTGAGCAAAAAGAAGAAATTTTTGTTTAAATGTATTCATGAATATTTTTATAAATATAACTCAATGATTTTGTGCATATATATTGAAATAGAATGCTCCTCTAAAATAACAATTGTTTTTTTCCGTGAGAAATTATTTTCTTTAAAAATTAAATTGAAATAATAAAGTTTAAAAATATTAATCTACAACATATAAAATTTGTTCCATTGCATTAACGCCTGTGGTATTTATATGATCAGATAATTAATTATTAGGATGAAGAGAAAATGTTATAAATTTTATTCTGTTTAATTTTTTTTTCTGAGAAATGTAAATACTTATATATACTTATTTAGAATGTTAAAATATTATTATATTTTATGAATAGTATTTTAAAAAATTTTATCACTTGTAGTGAAAACAGTCAACTTTATGACTGAAGTAATGAATATATAGTAAAGTAAACTATAAATTGAGTATAAATTGTATTGCGATTATATTGTATTGAGTGTCAGTAAAAAGTTATTATTAATTTATTTCATTTTAACTTATTTTGCAAATTTTATTGTTTATAGTTTGAACCTGGTGTAATAAGTCTATTGAAAGTGTTTGTGTATAATAATTGACTGTTAATTTTTAAAAAGTTTTTAAAACAACATTAATATTCAAGAACATTTTGTAAATGTTAGTGTTATAATATAATGAAGTGACTGTGCTCTAGAAACAATAACTTTTCTATCTACACTTGCATAAAGAAAAAACTTCCAACATAACCTTTTAGCAAAAGGCACAAAAAAAGATTTAGTAGTTATTGCTACAGAACTTGGCGAGAAGGTTGAAGATGATTTCAGTTGAAGTCTTCGAATGATAGACTTACGAGAACTGATCATGAAAACTCCAATTTTCACCGCGGATGTAGAATTTGTCCAACATTAGATAACATAATCGCAGAAAGATTAGAAAATGAAGCCGAAACAAAGACTGCAGAGCAAAGCACGGATAGCTCAAGAAAAGCCGAAGCAAAGGCTGCAGAGCAAACACGGATAGCTCAAGGAAAAGTCGAGGAACAAAAACGATTCCATGAAATTGAACTTGAAATTACGTCTACAAATTGAAGTTCAATGATTTTTACAGCCATTAGCTAATGCCAACATTGCCCCTGGTGTTCAATCAAAATTACACTTAAAGAAGCTACTTCAAGACTTTAATCCTAATGAAGACGACATGTCGTTGTTTCTAAATTTATTTAAAAGGCAATTTAAATTTTTTAATGTCAACAAAGAGCACTGGGTTGCTTATCTATTAGGAATGTTACCTAATAAAATTGCCCAACTTATTGCAAGAGAAGCTGAGAACAAAGATCAGAATTTTAATTTCCTCAAAGAAATGTTATTAAAAGGGTTCAAACTGAGTGCCGGAAGGTTACGTCTTGCGCCAAAAAGTACCTGAGAAGACTTGGAAATATTACTATTTTGAACTATGAAGTTACTTTGAAGGCTGGTTAGCTGAATTACACATCCAGGACTTTGGTGGTTTAAAAAACTTAATGATTTTAGATCAATTGAAGAAAAGGTCTCACCAGATGTTAGGAATCATTGTATTGATGTATGATGTGACTGGCTCACCCCTGATGAACTCGTCGAAAAGAGGGACTCTTATGATAATCTTCAGACAAGCAAGGCGCAGAGGGAAAACTCGCACGTCAATAATAAGTGTTATCCAAAGCAACTAGAATACCAAAGATCTGATAAGAACCAATATTATTCAAAAGTTCCTAAGGTGGAATATGGAAGAGGACCTACCATTCATTTGACACAACCTATGAAAGAAGCACTACCCAAAACGACAGAAAACCGGCTCTTTCAGGGGTCCCCAGTCAAAGTAGGCGGGATCCCGTCTACATGGACAAATCCCTTCCTTCATGCTACGGTTGCGGGGCGCCTGGAGTAATAAAAGGAAAATGTCAAAAATGTAATCCTAGAGTTCAAGTTGACGATGTCCAACCGCCAACCCTTAACGACATAAACTTTTTATATTATTTCAATGGAAGGTCAACCAACAAGCCTAGTTGAAGTTTTGATCTGCGGTTTAAGAGGAGAAGTATGTGCCGACACTGGAGCTACATATTCGGAACAATTGTAGAACAACTTTACCATTTTCTCAAAGAGAGTGGCCTAATATTTGATAATGATACCGTGGACATGGCCTAGCAGACAGGCATGTACGAAAAACAGAAATCCTCACTACGACGGTGAATATTGGTGTCAAAGGAATAGTAATTCCTACTAAATTTATATTCTTCAAAAATAGCAAGGAAACCGAATTCTTGGAGCAAATTTTTTTGACAGAGAGGAATCGTTTTGGATCTTCAGAAAGGACAATGTTATTTCTCAGGAACCCCTCACCAACAATTTGATTTTGTTCAACTCCTCCAAACATTAAGTCTCTTCTGGTAATGCCCACAGCATTCCATCTCTGTCAACTTTGCAAAATTGAGGGTACCCTTCTCTCAAGACAACAACAGATAGAAATAAATTCTCATCTCAAAAATTACGACAAACTCTTCCAACCAGTAGAAGGCCCACCCCTTTCATCGAATATCGAATCAACACTGGAGATCATCTCCCAGTTGCTGTACCACAGTATAGAATGTCCCCAGCTCTAAAACATTTTTATCACCAATAAGACCACTTAGGAAACGTGGTCGACCTCCCACAAAAACTGAACGACCTGTGCCTCCAACGATCAGTGTTGGTTCCGTCCCGAGACGTTCCAGGCAAAACCAGAAGGGGGGAGGATGTAATCATGCTCCCCACCTACGCACTGCAAGAGCTCCCTTTGTGGTGTTCAGAAGGAATCGTCAGTTAGCATTGAGACTCTCCCCTGAGAGGGAGCACTGCGAAACCGACGCTGCCAATAGTTACGATCTCTCATCGAGAGGAAGTGTAATCCTTCCACAAATGTATAAGAATATATCTTTAAATGTGTTAATGTTGTGTGTTAAATATTGTTTGTAGTTCATTGTGGTATTTATGTCGTGTTTACGTGCTTGTAAATAAAGCTGTATGTTCTTAAACCTGTGTCTCAACCCAACCACACCCAGATCTAGCTGCACAAACAACCGACAAACATTACACAATTAGTTCTTCGTATCATAAGAAAATGGTTGAAGATTCTATTCATGATTATTCGTATTGTGCTATGGCGTTATGTGCGAACTTATATTAGCTTGCCTACGGCCTTATATGTTAATCCCAATATGGAAATTGATTGCAGATATGGTGATCGGACCTTTTCAAGTTCAATTGAAAGTACCCTAGACCAGGGGTCGGCAACCTTTTCAGTCGGAAGAGTCAAAAATTACAATTTTACAAAATTTCAAAGTTTTTAAAGAGCCATAAAATTTTCTTGCCAACAATAAATAGTACTCGCATAAATAAAGTTTTTTGATAAAAAAAAAAAATCTATTTATTCATAAGAAAAAATATCTATTTATTCATATATAAGTAGTGTTTTTCACAACAAATTAGATAATATATATATATATATATATGGCATTATTAGATAATTACTTATTATTTAAGTAAAAAATTAAAGCAATTTAACATTTACTTACAACACTAACTTGTACTTCAATAACAAACAATTGAGCAAACAAATTCAATGGGAGCGATTGCTTTGCATGGTTATTCAAGTAGAAAATTTAAACTTTACTAAACAATGTAACTTGTACTTAAAATAAAAAAATACTAACATACATTTGAGCAAAAAAAATTCAATGGGAGCGTTGGTTTTGCATGGTTTTAGAAAGTTTGGATAAATTTGGCTCATAACTTGTTATTTTAAGTTTCAAACACGACTCTAAATTTTCATTTGTTAGTTGGCTTCTTACTTTGCTTTTAATTATATTCATGCAAGAGAACGCTCGCTCGCACGAATATGTCGAGACGACGATAGTCAGCACTCCAAATGCCAACTTCTTCACCTCACTGTAGCAATCTGGAAGGCTATTCCATGCGTCGAATATAAGTGCCTCAACTCGCGGCATTTCTTTTAAAGCTGTCCACTTTTGTTGCGTTATGTATATACATTTCTGGACCTCCAACTCTTCCAGCAATGCTTTTCAACTCTAGCGCCAAATTTTCCACTCCACAAAGCTTTACTTTTTAAATCGATCAATTGCATTTCTAGAGATCCAGTATCAATTCCAAATGGCTCAATGTGGATTTCGTTACTATTTGTGTTGAGAGGATTTACTATGAATGCTAGAGTGGTTTTGTTGGTTTTGAATTGCTGAAATCTGTCAGCAAATTCATCTTTAATTTTTTTTTTATAACTGTGCTGAAGTACCTCGTATCAACAGTTGCACTGGTTTTATCGCGATATTGCATTAGAAATTGAAAATGAAGTAATTTACCGCTCTGAATATATTCTGCAAAAAGAATTAATTTTCTTCAAAACAAACCAATTCTTCTACCAAAACATAGGCTGGGTTTCCCTTTCTTTGCAGTTTTAGATTCAGCTCCTTTAATTTCGCTGTGATATCCACCATAAAAGTAAAATTTTTGCAACCATTTGTCGTTCTCTAATTCAGGGTGATTAATGCCTTTTTCATTTAGGAATGTATTTATTTCATTCAAGCACAAAGCAAAACGTTTCAACACCTTACCTTTGGAAAGCCATCGCACTTTATTGTGAAGAAGGAGGTCGGAATACTGAGTCTC
The DNA here is from genome assembly GCA_021605095.1 of Caerostris extrusa. NCBI lineage: Eukaryota > Metazoa > Arthropoda > Arachnida > Araneae > Araneidae > Caerostris > Caerostris extrusa. Next base: position 71,343 of record BPLR01017328.1, read on the forward strand.
CATTTCGTTTAAGAATTCTTTAAACTGACGATGGTAGAGTGCTTTTGACAAGATGCTGTTAACAATCTTGATTACTAAAGTCATGATCTCAGCTATTTCGGCCGGAAATGTTTGGGCACAAAGCGCTTCTTGGTGTATTATTCAGTGAAACGTAAGAATTTCGTGGTTTATTTTGCTCTGAAGAATCGTTGTTGCTTCTTTATTTTTTTCTTGTCATACTTCTGGCTCAACAGTTGCTATGTTGTAGTTAGGTATCTTATTTGAAAAAAAATATGTATAATATGTATTTTAAAAATATAATACTTATTATGTTACCTACCTTTACTTCGATTTTTATTATTATTATTATTATTATTATATATATATGTACATATATAACTTTGAGAAGATAATTCGCTTTTAACTCTTTTACTTCAAACAACAAACTATACGTCACAGCCAAAGCATTGATGAAGACGCCAAATTGTCTTGTGTCGAAAGCGAATTAAAACCTACATAGAAACATCTGACGACGGCGTCATTCGAGAGTTTCAATGGACTGACGACAGTGACGACGCGTGACACGGGTGAGGGTGAGGTGAAAAGCGAATACAAGTGGCTGAGAGACAGAATCGGTGCCTAATCTTCGTTAATCGATTCAGAACGATTTTTAAATGTTTTTTTTTTTTTTTTTTTTATAAAATAAATAACATTTGCGTATGGAGCTAAAGAGCCGCAGCTTCACATCAAAGAGCCGCATGTGGCTCGCGAGCCGCACGTTGCCGCCCGTGCCCTAGACCAATTCTAGGATTAAAGATATCGAAAAAGAAAAACAAAAATGTATAGAACCTATTAACACTATTCAGAACATCAAGATGGTTGAAGAAAGCCTTACTTTGGCCAACACACCAACACATGGGAAGTTAAAAAAAAAAAAAAAGGGCAAAAGGACATTCTCAGATGAAACTGTACCTGGCTGTCCTGCTGAAGAAACTGCAGATAAAGTTAAGTAATAAAAAGACGAAAAATAATGAGATCCTTAAACTCAATAGACTTCTCTATTTAACGATTGTCATTGAAAAGTACTATAAAAAACCTATAGCATTGCAGTGCTTTAAATCCAGTTTTCCCCAACAACTCAACTAATTGTGGATTCAAAGCATGATGTCTAAAATGTGTACAGGAACATTCTTATAAAGAATGTTCCATTAAAAAAAAAAAAATCGAAATTCCTACTTGTAATAACTGTGGTGAAAAGAGCACCTTGCCACTTGGAGGGGTGGAAAAAATTTCCTAAAAATAAATATTAACTCAAATAATCAGGCTACTGTCCCTACATTTAAGTCTTCTAGACCGATTACTGCTGATTTAAGTTTTGCTGCTGCACTCAAAAATTCTCAACCTCAAAATTCTAATATTATAATTCAAATTCCACAGAATCAAAATCAACTTAACTCTTTAATAAACATTAAAGATATTCTTATTTTCCAAAAGTTAGCTACCTTATGAAAGAATTTATCTCTAGATTTATCAATTTAGATGGTCAGACCTTATTCAAAAAGTAAATAATGCTCAAACTAAAGCAGACAAACTTCAGGTTTTTTTTTGTAAGCGGACTAGCATCCTAAACTAACAAAATAACTCTGTCTTAAATATCCTTCGAAATTTTGATTTTATTTTCTCTTCCTGTCATAATTGTTAAAAACCTTCCGCTGTTCTAAATATTTTTAATTCAGTTCCCTGCGCCAAGATTTTATCCTATAAATTGTTCTTCGCCCACTCATCACAGCTCTATTACATCCATTTCTCCTGCTCTGATTGAGTTATTACTCTGTCTAGATGAAAAAGTTCGTTTACTTTGGTTCTTTTTATTTTATCACCTGATTCTCTGCAAATGTTTTTCATCTAACATCTACATTCAATTTAATTCTTTTAATTTTTAATTTTCTTTTAAATATTATTTTCTTTTCTCTTAATTCTTTTACAATTTTTTTACTTCGATTTAAAACTAAATAATTAGCTTTTTATTTGTTATAATTTAAATTTAAGTAATATAAAAAATAAATGTTATATTTATATATAAACTTTAAAGAGCATTTCCTTTTTTTCATAATTTCCTTAATAACAGTTTGGACATAGACAACCACTATATATCATCATTTTCAGCAAAGATGACGGTAGAGGTCACTTCGCAACCAAGGTACTCAACAATCCTTCAATATTAATAGCTGTTTTGGGAAATTTCTAGCTATTCATCAAGTCAAAAAGAGAAGAGCAAGTTGTATTTCGGGTATGTTTTCTTCTTTTTTTTTTTTTGTACAAAAGCATTTAACCACTTTCCTTTAAAACAAAAATATTTCACACACACTAAAACAAAAGCTATTGCTATGATACTATTAATTCTAATAGGAATTAAAAGTAGCTAAATGATAGCAAAAAATAATTTCAAAGAGATTTTTATTTAAATAATATTTACATCAATGTTTTTCAAACTATAGTACGTTATCCCTCTATGTGGCGTCAACATTTAAAAAATAGATTTCTCATAGGGACATATTGAAAAAATAAGTACCCTAATGCCTTTTTTAATAGTAAAAAAAAATATTTTTAGAAAAGAAGTTTTCTGCCATTTCAAATTAATTTTCTAAATCAAATAACAGTCTTCATATTTTTCTTTGTTCAATCCTTTTCCGATTCATATGAGAATTTGTCTTTTTTTCAAAGTATTTCAATCCAATTTCATGCACATACATGTTTTACAATTCAGTTTTGTGAATATTTTAAGTTGAACAACCAATGTAAGATTAAAATGTTTTGGAAATCTTAACCCGTATATTTCACTGCTTATGCAAAATTAAATTCCATAGCGGTTAAATTCGCAAAATTTTGAAATTTTTGGATTAAACGTTTAATTTTTAAGATTAAGTATTAGAAAAAATACGATGAAGAATTGCTTATAAAATTAATTTGTTTTTAATTTGAAGTAAGTTTATTTTGTAAAGTAGACCAGAAAAAAAAACCCCTTCTTTTAATAAATTTCGTTTGCAAGTCCTGAAAATATTAAAATAAATTTCAAAGTCATCTGCAGAAAAGTCGATTGTAAAATTTCATTTTATTCTAAAATTGCTTTGAAATAAGTATATTTTGGACCCGAGACTGTACCGAACAGTTTTATGTAATACAATGCATTTTGTATTTCTTAAAAAATATTTTTTTCATACAATTTTAATTCTTATAACCATAATAGTTCAAATTAATGTATTGAATAATATTGAGTTCAAATTATTGTATTGAACCGCAGTTCAATAAAAATAATGTAACTATTTTGTTAAACTTCTACTTGGTTAAAAACTGATTTAAATACATGTTCTTTTCAATTTTTAAGAAAAACTACTATATTTTTCAGCCTTTACTATCTGGGCTTACCGTTGTCCTTCGATACTTTAATTATTGATCTAGAGTTAATAACAATTCCCATTTTATAATTGTTGTTGTTTTGAATGCCGAACGTTTTAATTTAAGTCGTTCACCATTAGATTGGCAGATATAATGCTTATTCAAAGTCCCTAAGGCACACCATAAAAAAAGGGAGATGCTACTGTATACCAACATTTTCCTATCACAATTTTCAACGAACACTTTTCCCTTTTTGCTTCTCAAGCCTAGCGTTATATACATTTAAAGATTAGCTCTTTTCCTTTGTGAGTAATTTATTTTGCTCACATAAATTTAGTAAAACAGTAGTACTGTTGCCACTCTAATAAGTTTCTTATTTCCTGTATCACGTATTTCACTTTTGAAACATGGCAACTACAATAAAAAGGATTTTTTGGTTTTGGTTCGTATTCTAATACATAGTAATAACACAGAATGTTGAATCTGTTAAGATATTGTTTTCTTCAATAAGATCTACGTATTATATAAGTAAATCATGTACAAGGATTTATTCATCTGTATATAGCTTCATCATGTATCATCATTTCTTTCTTGTGTTGCATTAATAAACGTGTTTTTATACCTAAAGAAGAAGTTACGTTTTTCAGTCACAACATCTGGCGTCTGTGACTGGACATTGTACTCTGCATTAAGTAGTGAAACAGAAGTAAGCAAAGCAAGGTAATTTGGGAATTTTATTTTGCTTGGATTTTTATTGTTTCTGAGTTATATTTGTACGAACTGTTTATATTTCAACTAGTATAAGCGAACTGTATAAAAAGAAGATATTTGTGTAGAGTATTTATGTTCATTTTGATTTATATTTACGATAGATAAAATGACTGAAAAAAAAACGGAACAAGCAGAGACTGAGGCTAAATTAAAAGGCTAAACAAGCAAAATTAGAGACTAAATTACGTAATGAAAGAACTAATTTACGACGTCTTTTACTGTATCGGCAAATATATTTGATGATATTCATCGTAAGGTTGATATAGAAAAGGACATTCATGTTCAGTATAATAAAATTAATGAGAAAGCTGAACGTCTATCTAAAGTTGATGAAGAAATCAAAGATTTGATCGATTTAACTGATGAAGAATATGATACGGTGGAATCGTACAGAGACAGATTTACAGAAATATGAGTTATATATGAGAAGTATTATAACCAACAAAATGAAACTTCCTCTGTAGTTTCCAATAAATGCACACCTGATAATTTTGCAATTGCCAAAACTACATCTAAAAAGAATATGATCTTATGCCTAGATCATGGGTTGCGTTTTGGGGACAATTTTGTCGTATTGACGAAGATGAAAGTATAAGAGTGGAAGATAAATTTCAGTACTTGCTGTCATCGTTAAAATCAAATACGAAAGCTCGTGATATTGTTGCAAGCTATCCACCATCTAAGGAAAATTATTCAAAAAGTTATTGAACATTTGAAATCCCGATTTGGTAGGAAAGATTTATTAATTGAAGTTTACATCCGAAATCTTTTGGCACTAGTCAACAGTAAGACGAACATAAAATTAAGTGATTTATACGATAAGCTTGGCTCCTATTTAAGGGCATTAGAGACATTAGGTGTGACAACTTCCAATTATGCAGCAATGTTGTATCCTGTTGTTGAATCTTGTCTTCCAGTAGAAATTTTAAAAGCTTGGGATAGACATAGACTCAACAGAGAAGTAAAAGAGGATTCTATTCTTACGACAGAGAAGGTTCTAGAAAATCTTATGTCTTTCTTGCGTCATGAAGTAGAAGGCGAAGAACATCGTGTTCTAGCTGAAACTGCATTTGGAAATGGGATAAAACGAAAGGACACCCATAAACCAGTGCACAAAGATGAACCTACTGCTGCAACTTTAATTGCAAATTCTTCTGCTGGGGAAAATAATTGTGTTTTCTGTGATCGTTCTCACCCAAGTCAAGAATGTCGGAAAATCTCAAACATGAATTATGATGATAGAAAGAAACAAGTTATGCTCAAGAGATGCTGTTTAGTTTGCCTTAAGCCTGGTCATATGGCCAAAAAGTGCCATAGCAACGTTAGATGTCTGATTTGTGAACGGAGGCATTATGCATTACTTTGCCCTGATTTAAAAAAGGTAATAGTTCTTTTACCGAAGAGAAAAGTAGCTGATGAGGAAGCTAAGTCTACAGAAATTTTGTTAACAAATCATTCCTCGGAATATGAAATATATCTCAAAACAATCATCGTCAGACTACGACACAAGGGAAAAGAAGTCTGTGTTCGAGCATTAATGGATGATGGATCACATCGATCCTATATTGAAAAGAGTTTAGTTGCAGAGTTACATCTTTCTCCCTCCGGAACACAAGTGCTATCTCAAGGACTGTTTGGTGGTGGAATTTCACCTGCTGCTGAGCATGGCAGATTTTCAGTAACTGTTGAAAGTTTGGATCGCAAATATTCGACATCAGTGGCTCTTCTTGGTCAACCGAAGATTTGCTCAAGCTTTACCAAGAATACGTGATAAAATCTTACTTACCAAACTTGCTTCCCGAGGCATTGTATTGACTGATATTGGAAAGAGATACACCACCTATAAGAATTCTTCTACGAGCTGATGTGCTTGGAAGCATTTTGACCGGAAGAATAGAGGTATTTACATCTGGTTTGTCGGCTGTAGAAACTTTATCAGGTTGGACAATTTTAGGATTAGGAAAGAAAAAACAAGTGGTTAACATGGTCACATTATTTTTGCAAAATTTTGAACTGCCAAAAATTTGGGATCTAGAAGTTTTGGACATTAAAGATCCAGTGGAAAGAAAAAATAAGACCCTTCTGGAAGAAGAAACCCTGATCCATTTCAAGGAAACCATAAGATTTCAAGAAGACCAACGATATGAAGTTGCATTACCTTGGCTGGCTGGTCACCCACCTGTTTATGATAAGTATGATGTGGCTGAATCTAGACACGCTCAGTTACAAAACATCTAGTGAAAGAAAATATCTACGAAGTTTACGATGATGTTCTAAGGCAGTGGCAGAAAGAGGGTATAATAGAAACTATACCGGAGAATGAAATTTCGATGCCAGGCCATTATCTTCCTCATAGACCCGTTATCAAATCATCATCAAGCCTTACAACTAAGGTTCGCCCAGTTTTTTGATGCATCCTTTCAACCGGGATATTCTTCTCTAAACGAATGTTTAAGCGCTGGACCCAGCCTTTCAGAACAAATTTCTCCACTCCTCTTAAGATTTCGCACTAATGCTATAGGAGTGATTGCTGATATCAAACAAGCTTTTCTACAATTGAGTGTCAGACCTGAAGATCGTAATTTTTTGAGATTCTTGTGGTGGAATACCGAAGATCGGTCCAAATTGGAATTCTTTCGACATTGTAGAGTTGTCTTTCGGAGTGACATCGAGTCCATTCCTCTTGAATGCTAGTATTCGTCATCATCTTGATTCAACTGAATATCAAATTGAATCTCTTCAAGCGACAGTCAAAAACTTAAGCGAGGTTTCTATGTGGACAATTTAACGATCAGCGTTGAAAACCAACAAGAATTGTTAGAGTTTAAGGCACAAACGATGAAAATAATGAATGCAGCGTCGTTTGAATTAAGATGTTGGGCTCATACAGGAACGAAACATTCAGAAACTCAAAATGTGCTTGGCCTGAAGTGGGACACAGAAACCAGATGAACTCTACTGTGTTAGTCCTGAAACAGATATGGGAATAAGTGACAATATTTCTAAGAGGAAATTACTTTCCATTGTAAATAGTATATATGATCCTATTAGTTTCACATCACCAGCGACTTTATTGCCAAAATTATTGCTTCAGGAAGCCTGGCGTAATAAATTGGATTGGGACGAGGAGTTTACTCTTGATATGCAACTACGCTATCGACGATGGGCTAAACATATTGCTCTCATTGAGAAATGTCGAATTCCTCGCAGGATATTGTACGGAAATTTCAAAAAGCTACTTTACATATATTTACTGATGCTTCGGCTCATGGGTATGCCTGCTGTTCTTTTCTACGATGTGAAGATGAAGGAGAGGTGAAAGTCTCATTGATTTCAGCAAAGGCTAGAGTAGCTCCTGTTCAGAGACCAACAATACCCAGATTAGAGCTTTTAGGAGCCGCCATTGGAGCTAGAATTGCTTCGACAATATTAGAAGCTCTTGATTTGCCTTTGAAGACATATTTCTGGACAGATTCCATGATAGTTCTGGGATGGATTACTAATACAGAGCCTTGGAATACATTTGTGGGTAACAGAGTAAAGGAAACACGAGAACTCACAAAGGTTGAAGATTGGAGATTTGTTCCAGGAGATGTTAATCCAGCTGATTTACCTTCGCGATCATGTAATTGGTTTGAACTTTTACAAAGTAAATGGTGGGGGGGCCCAAAATGGCTCTACGAACCTCAGAATTTTGACCTTACACTGAGATAACTCTTCCTGAAGAAGCCATGAAAGAACGACGAAAGTCTGTTGTTGTGAATCTTAATATTGATACCAAAGAACATTTTGGAAACAGACTTCTATACTTTTCGAGTTATCCAAGAATTATACGCATGATATCTTGGATATTGAGATTTTTGCCAGAATATTAGGGGTAAATTCTCACAAGCTGACAAAAGATCTGTCATACGAAGAAATTCAAAGTGCCGAAGAAGCTCTGATACGAATAATACAGTCAGAATGGCCAACTGATATTCGGAGAAATACGCCCAAACAATACAGTTTTACGAAGAAAATAAGATATTGAAGGTAAAAATCAGGCTTATATTAGGGAAGATCCGGAAGATTTTGTGCGACCTACCGTTTTACCCAGATCATCCCATTGTGAGAAGACTTATTAATTACGTTCATCAGAAACTTCAACATGCTGGCGTGCAAACTACTCTATTTCATCTACGTGAATGTTTTTGGATTCCTCGGGGTTGGAAGATTGTCAGAGAAGTTTTACAAAAGTGTGTCACGTGGAAGAGATATACATTAAGGCCTATGGTACCAGACGGTCCAGCTCCTCTTCCTGCTAATAGAATTAATCGTGTTGCTGCATTTGAAGTGACTGGCACTGATCTTGCAGGTCCTGTTCTTTTAAAAGGAGGTCAGAAAGCTTGAATAGTAATATTTACATGCGCAGTTTACCGTGCTATTCACTTAGAATTAGTGGCATCTCTATCTACTGAAGCTTTCTTGCAAGCTATGAGGAATTTTTGCGAGAAGAGGACGTTGTTCTGTTATGTATACAGATAACGGAACTAATTTTAGAACAACAAGAGCTCTCAATACACTCAACTGGCCAGCAATTATTGCTGAATGTGCCATTCAAAAGATAAAATGGCATTTCAGTCCCCCAACCGCGCCATGGTACGGAGGTTGGTGGGAAAGAAAATGATCCGCACTGTCAAACAACTTTTAAGAAAAGTTTTTAGGTCGTGCTTGTGTATCTTACGAGGAAATGGTGACTGAGCTGTCGAATGTGAAAGCATCGTTAATGGACGTCCACTTGCCCATTTACGATGATTCCAATGAGTTGAGAGCTATCAAACCTTCAGACTTCATCCAAGACATAAAAGGCAGTGAAACTATGGACTTGGACATTGTAGACTAGCTAAATATCTACGTAAACGTATTCGTTATCTGCAAAACCTACGCTATCAACTACGTCAACGATTTCAGAGAATATTTATCAGAGCTTATTCGGAGTCCACGGTCATTTTCAAAACGACGTAATTTGTCACCAGGAAATATTGTTCTCGTGGGCTCAGACAACACAAAACGGCTAAACTGGCCTTTGGGGCGTATCATCGAATCGTTTAAAGGCAAAGACAAAGTCGAAAGAGTGGCGAGATTGCGTGTGGCTAAAGGAGAAATTATCCGTCCTATCCAAAGGATATATCCCTTGGAATTGAGCTCTTCCGAGATTCTCAATGATGTGCCTGTAAGAGTTTAAAGATTCTTCCGATACTTCTGATAATGACAATCAGCATACTGTTTCGAATGAGCAATCTTTTGAACCCAAGGATCTCCCTAAAGAACAATTAGAAACTTAAGAGATATGATTTGGTAAATAAATTGTTCCTGTGAAAGGTGGACTTATAGACTGAACTAACGAATTTAATTTCAGTGAAATGGATAATTTTATATTAGTTATTCATTAATAATTACTACTTAAGTTTTCTAATATTATGTTTTCATTACTATTGCATGTATATAAATGTATTGTTTTCATTTGTATTGCTCTTCATAAAAATATGCCTGCAATACAAAAAGGTGGGGAGGATGTTGCCACTCCCCTAATAAGTTTCTTATTTCCTGTATCACGTATTTCACTTCTGAAACATGGCAACTACAATAAAAAGG
>BPLR01017329.1:0-81547 GCA_021605095.1 Caerostris extrusa
TGTTTATTTTTAATGAAATTTATTTTAAACAAAAAAATTTCTAATGAAGTTACAATAAAAAAAGTTTATCTTTAGGCAAAGAAATTCATTAAAAAGAAAAGAACCGAAATGAAAGTTTTTAATGATGCAGTTTTCCTACAACTAACAGATATTTTTTTCCTCTTTTGTGTCTTTTTTTCTACTTGTTTGTTTTCCAAGTTTGTCTTACTTTTGAAACTTGGAGAGCTTTAATTGCCTACAGTATTTGTTAAGAGAATTCTTAAAACAAGCAAGAAAAATAAAAATTAAAAAAAATTTATTTCGGAAGTTGGACATTTATATTCACCTTACTTAGATATTAAACAATATTAGCAGTTATTTTAATTGTATACAGACTTTAAAAATAATTTCAAGACAAAGAATAACTTAATTTAACACAAATTTCCTGTCACAATTTCTTATTCGAAATATTTCCTAACACTGAAATACCTACAGAAAACAACTTGACTATTTTGTATTGTGCATATAAGTATATATATAAAAGTTAAAAATCCTAAATCTAAACAATAAGAAAAAGAAATTAGTCTCAAATATTATTCAAAACACAAGATATCAAAAGCAATAAAATAGAGTATTCACTACTGATATTTTAACATCTTTTTTATTTTTAATCCTTTAGAAATTGAAAACAATATCAGAAAGCCGTTTTTCACCTATTCAATTGAAGGTCAGAATTAAATTCTGGAATGTTTGAGCTTGTTACAAAGAAGTTGCTGAAATATTTAAGCTACTCTCCGGTATCTTTTTTAAATTTTGTTAATTTCTCACAGAACACTTATTCACTTTCTGGGAAAACATAATGGATAACTTTCTGAGAAACAACAGCCACAATTCCCTAATTGGATCTCTATCACATAGAAGACAAGTTTATAAATAAAAAAGTATAGCTGATGAGAAAAAAAGGCCCTTTAATATTATTATAGTTACCTTCTTCTTCATCATATAATTCATGATAATTGGATGAAACTACTAACTTTTAAACGCCTTTTTATAAAGAATAGGGTTACTGATTTTGGTAATTATACTACAAAAATTGGACTCATTTCATTATTTAACCCTATTTTAACTTATAAAGTGTTAGGTTTGAGATACTTCTAGTGGAGAGTTGCACTTGATCTTCTTTTAAACGTTATGAATGGTACACAAAATTGAAAAATTGACCTTTCTTATAATTCATAACTTTATTGGCAATGGGAAATACTTGCAATAAAGGTTATAGCTACCAAACTTGCTTATTAGCAAGCTTCATAATAGGGAAATATAATATAAAATACCCTGATAAACTTTGAAGCTCATAATAAGAAATTCTTCACTGTCAATGATTACTTCCAATAAAACATGTTTATAATACCTTGTTTTCTTGGACTGGTTATAAGCTAAACACTTGAAGACGAGACAAATAATCTGAGATTTGTTATCATTTATCATTAGATATTTTTTATTCAAAATGAATAACGTTCACTTTAATTCATTATTATAAAATCATTATGGGTTTTACCCAATTCATCGTGCTTAAACAAAGAAATTTAATATGATCTTTAAACAACATTATTAATAAAAAAAGTTTTGCTGAAATTCTTCTTAAAATTATATTCATAAATTTTTAAATTCCTTTAATTGCCAATCACTTGCGTAAACATTATGTTGAGCTAAATGTGATAGAATTTTATTAATTGCTCAGAAAATTATTATTTATAATACTTCCCAATAATATTACTTAAAAAAGTACTATCATTGGAAAGTATTATAAATAATAATTTTAATATATTTAATAATATTACTGAAATTTTATATATTAAAATATGCAATAGCAATATTTTAAAAATAGAAAAAAAAATTTAATCAAAATTTACTGTGAAAAGATTTTTCAAAAATTAGTTTAGAAAGAAACATTCTTGCTTCTAAAATAAATATGCCTCATACAGAAATCCAGCTTTGATTTTAATAAAAGACACATTCCTTATTCATTCACATCAAATCCTTATCAAATGCTATTCTAATTAAACTGCAGTTTAATTAAATGTAAAATTGATCTGAAATTCAGTTCAACACATTATAAATATTAATAAAAATAATAATAACAAATTTAAAAAGAGTAAATATACTATTCAGTATAAAAATTAAAATAATTTGTAAAGTTCAGAGTTTAAAAATTTACTTCAAATCAAATATAAAAAAAATCTTATCGTACGGCACTTTAATTTTACTCAGTTCTTTAGTTATAGAGGAAGTTAGACAGTTATTTGGTGAAACAAAAACTTTTAATAGAATCCTTATATCTTCACCAGATTTTAATTTTAAGGTTTTTAACAATAAAAATTATTTGGTAAGATATTAAACTAATGTAAAAAAAAAAAATATTCTGTGCAGAATTAAGAGCATTGATAGAATCAATATTATTGTAGTCTTAAAATAGTTTTTATTAAATGAAATTAAGGAAACCAAAAATTTATTGATAATACTTAACTGAATAATTTGGTATGTTTAATATAAAATAAGTTTTTCTGAGTCCCTTTACAAATATCAGATGATATTAAAACAATAACATACAAACACCTCATAAAGGCTACTTAATGTTTTAAGGAAAGGTTTAATATTAGATTAACTGCAAGTTACCTTCTGATTACAAAATTAACTTTTGCCTTGTTCAATTACCTTTATATTTAAATAGATTAACTCACGAGTTGACTTAGTTTTTACTTTAACTCGACCTAATGTCTTACTAGAAAATCTATATAACTACAGATTAGAATAAACCTAAGAAATGTAAAAAAAAAAAAAAAAAAAAAAATGCAATACCTCAAACCTTATTCTTTATTCTCCTAAAACTCATTTAATGTCCTGGGAAATTTTCGAAGCAATTTTTTTTTTGTATTAAAAATATACAAAACTAAAGCATTATAATCATTTTTTTTAATTCACCAATTATATATCATTCTTTTGTGTAATCGATCCATATTTTGTTTGAATTTAAAGCAAAAAAAAAATTTAGTACAGAGTCTCATCATCCTAAAAAAACTAAAAATTAAAAATTTCTAAAACTCAGTATTCTCTAATTCAGAGAATGGTTACATTTTACGTTGTACTTAAGATCTCTTTTTAGAGAAATAGAGATTTAACTCAACATAAAATAGAAATATGAGGTTTACAAACACGTTTTTACGTTTGCTCTAACCTTTCACATAGAATAAATATGTTTTCATGGACAAATTGTGATTTAAGATTAATTAGTTGATCGGTAATAAAATGGATGAAATCATTTAATTGAATAATATTTGGATACTTTTCATGACTACTATCCATATACTATTAGGCTTTTTTGAAAAGTAGTATATGCAGTCTCTCAATTATTTGAAATTAAATCAGATCGTAGGTCTATGATTTTCTTTTCTAAGATTTTTAATAGAAACAATAGAAATTTTGATTAAGATTATTTTTAATTTTTAATCGGATATTGAAATTCTTTTTTGAAAATTCTACCAAAATGATTATGGGAAAATATTAATTGCCTATCAAATGTTAAAAATAAGTTTTCTTTTTATGAAATTTAGTAATTGTGATACATAAAAGAATGTTTTAAGATCTGAGTCGTATTTATCATGACTTTTATTTTTCATACAATGTCTGCTGAAAATTTAAAAATAATAATTTTTGGATTATTCAGGAACTATTTATCTGAGACATTTTGATAAAACTATTTTAGCTGAATTTTTTTATCTTTATTGCTTCAATCAATAGAGAATGTTAGGATTTTAATTAATATTTAGTGATTAAAATAATTGAAAATTTTTCTGATAACTGACTATCGAAAAAAAGTGATATAAAAAAAATGGAAAAGAAAACAGATTACTTAATTTTATTACTTTTAACCATGATAGTTTTTAATTTGATACATCAACGTAATTTATAAAAACGAAATGTTTTTAATATGTTTAAATATAATTATATATATACTCGTATTAAATGTACCAATGTAAAATTTGTATTGTATCAATTGTAAAAGCATCTCTTTTAAGTTACTTTAGCTTTATTTAACTGTTGTGAACAAATTGAATCATATTACTTAAGTCTTACTATAGAACTAATAAAATAACTAAATAAGAATATTTGAAAACTGTACTTACTCCAAAATAAAGAATCCACAAAATACCTAATAAAATTACCAAAATAAAATAGTTAATAAGTAAACTCTGAAATTCTTTGTCTACAAGCATAGCTGTAATTTCACAGATTAATCCGCTGCTTATTCAAGATGTAAACTTGATGCAGATCACAGGAGAAATGACCAAACAGCGTTCAAGACATTTTTGGGGTAGCCAACCAAGTAAAAGCGCATCACTTAAAACTCTTAACGTGGTTTTATTTTTACCACATGGCTCGGAGGGACAGCTTTATCTATAGCACGTGGCCGAACTAAAATTAGTATCCTCTTCTAAAATTCCACATCATTGTACTTGTAACGTAAGACACTATTCCCCTTCAGAAATCCATTAATAAGGCTTTGTTAAAAATAAATTTCAATTTTTTGTTACTCAATCAATCCGGTTTGTTGATTCAAAACATTTTAATGAAGCAATCCGAAACAAAGGTTAAAATACGATAGATCTAAGGATTGGAGAACGTATTAATATGTTGTAGTTAAAATTCAATTTTAAAACTGTTTTTGAGTTAATATTTTCTTCTTCTTAGGGCACAGTTGTGATATTACCATTGCGAAATAATTCTAATGTCTAAGTATTTCGAATTACATTTCCATTGTATTACATAGCATATTCTAAAAAAAGTTTTACACTTTTATACTGGTAACGAAAGCCTTGATTTGTCTTCAGAAATTCATTTAAGACCTTGACGAAAATAAATTTCTACGTTTTTCATAATAATAAATTGTATGCTATTGTTTCAAAACTTATTTTGAACGAAATAAATAACTACTTAAATGTGATTATTGCGCACATAAAGAATTCTTATATTAATATCCAGTAATGAAAATGGTTTTTTTTTTTTTTTTTTTTTTTGGACTACTTTTTATCTTTGTGTCGGAATTTTTTTAATTCCTGCAACTAGACTCAGTTTTAACATTACTATCAATAAATTATTTCTATGACTAAATATCTGATTCTAACTTCTAAGAACCTAGAAATTTAAAAGACCGCATTAATGGTTTCCAGGAGATATTGATATCAGTCAAAAGTAGCCTTTTATTACCCCAGACATAAGTGCAAGCACTCCATCAAAGAAATATTTGACTGTCTTGACGATCAAAATACCAATCTTTATGACATGCTTTCATCAATCGATGGGAAGATGCAGTTAAAAATTGCAAAATGGTACATTTGTATTTAACTGATGATAATGATTTAGATAATTTGTACTAGTATTTCTGAGAGCACCACATAAATATGAAAACTTCTACTGATGACATTAAAAAATATCAAAAATGATTGCCTTTGATTGCCCAGGTGTTGTAGCCGCCATACATTGTCTGGACCATACATCAGAAGAGGATATATACTCCGAGCTGCCAATCAGCATAGCCAATATTATTCAGGAGCACCACGATATTTGATTCCCTTGTATTCTTCAGGGGATACGACAACAGCAACAATATTCCTAAGAGTTACAGCAGCACAGGAAATGATTGTCAAACTTGTTTGCTTTATTTACAAAAAATGTGATCGATGTGAGTCTTAAAAATGTATTTAAAAATTGCAAAATGGCACATCCTCATTAAACCGATGACAATGATTTGGACAATTTGTACTAGTATTCCTGAGAGTTAGTTATTATTCTTGAGTATCACAGGTACGATTGTAAAAAAAAAAAAACTTGTTCATTGTATTTACAAAAGATGGGATTATTAGTAACATAAAAAATAATTTCGTTTTATGAAAAAAACCCAAATAAATTTTAAATATTTTGTTGGGATCTATTGAGTGCTACTTGAATGTGATTATTTTAATTTAGTTTGTACGTATGCCTAAAATATTGCATTTAATGTGCTTAATCTACAAAGGTTGATTATAATTGTTGTATTTAACTTAGCATGTAATTTGAATTTATTCATTCTTAAACATTTGCATAATTAAATAAAAATATATTCAGTTTAATATTTATTGCAATATTTTATTATTCTTTATTTATTAAATTTATGGTTTTTTTTTTTTTTTTTTTTTTTTTTTTTTTTAAGTAATCGTAATTTGAAAGCCGCAAAATATAATGCGAATGCAGAATGAATTTCATCTAAAAAGCATTTTAAAGCTTGGGTGTCCTACAATAATCACAATTGATCAAGGCATCCATTTTGAATCATATCTATTTTTGGAATTATTAAAACTCGTGGGATTCAAAAGAAAACTCAGCCGCAGACTAATCGTTGAATTGAGCGTTAGCACATACCATAATGTGTAATTAAAATTAAGGTTGGACAAGATCATTTGCGACCATTCTACTCGGATTACTCTGAAGTTGCACACCAATTTTCATTCTATTCCAACTGTAGTTCTTTATGGTGAAAACATACGGTTACCATGGGAATTCTTCGAACATACATCTAATGAGTCATAATCTGAATTTGTTAAAATTTTAAAAGAAAAATTTCAAGACCTAAAACCTGTTCCATTTGCAAACCATTCATAGCAAATTCAATCATTTTTAAAGGCTTAAAAATTTGCTCACATTTTTTTGTTAGGAAACATAGCCTTCGCCATATCCTTCAACCACCATATCAAGGATCATATGAAATTTCAAAAAGAACTGACAAAAATCTTCACCTTCAAAATAAAGCATAAAGAAGTCAATAGGGTAAAGCCGTGCTTCTTGGATACGGGGGGTCTACAGTCATAGACACACCAATTGGTCACACTAGAATGCTCTTTAAATCTAAGACAACCCAACTGAAAATCAGCTGAATTGAAATCTAGACCTGATCTGCCGTTTTGTTTCCAATACGAGATCCATGTCCTTCAAAAGTTATCAAGAAAGTTAAGTTTGCACAGTGTCCTTTTCCAAAATCCCCCTGAACTAGACATGCACTTCAGCCCCATCTCGTTGTATTTTAAGAATTTTTATCGTTTACGGCCTCATTCGGAGGGGAAGTGATATGGTGTTTCAATCGTGACTTCTTGCGGACAAGCCTTTGTGGTGCCTCAAACCTGACATCTAGCAGACTGCACTGCAAGTTAGAAAACAACTAAATTTTTTTTTTAATACGGAATCTCACTATTCAATTCATCTGTTCACATGGTGAAAAACGTTAACTCGTAGATCGTTTTATTCCTGTGATAATTATTTTTGTACAATTTCATTTATTTATATATTATTCGTAAATATTAATTTCTTTTAATTAAATCTCATGATGTGGATATGGATGTAGCTGTTATTTCATCATACAATTTTTCTTCCCATATGATATAAGCTGCCATAACTGTAACTGTAATTGTTATTTTTTTATTGTAATTCGTCAAAACACGTCCTCCTATGTCGAGCTGGTACCCATGGGGTTTACGCTCAATAATTGGTCAAATGAGCTCTCAAATTGTTTAACTGAATTCAAAATCAAACGTATCAACTGATTCATGATACGAGTTCAATCAATGCTATCTACAGGAGAATAGCTGAATTAATTGTATCGTATCGGGGCCATTGTACCATCGGGAAATTTTTTTAGTTGCCCTTTCTACTTCCTTAATGTTGTTTGCAGGGTCTTTCTTTCTTCAAGAGTGTAGACGGCCGTTTGTTCTTTGAAAATAGCATTTACAGTTCAAGATTTAATAAAACAAAAGGAGGCTATCTTGAATTGTTTTATACACAAAAGAGTGAATTCTACATTTCTTGATAAAAAAAAAAAATAATAAAAAAAAAAAAAAAAATGGTAAAAATTGCAGCTGAACCATTGTAAGATATGGGGTTTCCTATTACATTTTTCAATACTTACAAAGATATTTAACAGTCTGTTTAACTTGAAGATTTCTTGTTCTTATGAGATTTAGGGAGGTAGACTTGCCAAATTGGCAGAGGTTGTTTGAATCTTGAATTTTTCAATTGAAGGATCTTTCCTATGGAGATTCCAAGTTCTTTCAATTCCTCCTTAATATCATCAACTGAGATATCGAAAGTTGAGTCCCCTGATGACATCTTTTAGAGGTCTAAATTGCTTCGGCGTGATTAAAAATAATCCGCTTCAAGTTTTTCAGAGTACAGCAAATGACAGCTTAATGTCTTTCATCGTCGGGAAAGATTTTAAAATAATAGCCGGCTAGGTTAACAGATAGATTTCCGTTGATATTCAATTCTTTAATCTTGCTATTTGGTAAAGAGTCTGTTCTCACCATAACAGGAGGAAGTTTAGGGATTGGAGTTTCAGATGTATCCACTAGATCAGCATCAATCTTTTTCAATTCATCAAATAGATTGGAGGTAAGTATCAGTACAATATTTATGTCATTTTTGATAGGTGTAGATTTGACGGCCAGTTTCTTGTTAGGAAATATAAAATCATCATCTTTATTTTTCGTGGTTCCTAGAATAGGGTAGTGCTAAGGGTAATCGATATTGGCAGGGACTTTATTAGGCTTTGATATAGTAGGGGCCTTGGCAGATAAGTAATTATTATTTTGCGCAGTAATAGTATATCATATCTTATGATTCATATTTCATGATCCGCATCGAAGTCAAACAATATCAGTTCGTATGTTACCGGAAATATGGATTCGATAATGGTCGGTGCTGTATGGGATCAAAAGTAGAGATTCTGTGTATAAAATATCTGAACGAATAACAAATACTACCATTGGATTGAATTATGATGTGCCTTCTTAATTATTATAGGGCTAACGGACAATAAATGTTATATAGAACTATAATCAATTTAATCATAACATATACATTGAATTTAAAATGGAATTTTAAAATTTATTTTTTGTTTGACATTTCAATAATAGATATAATTATTAACATATTTTTGCATTATTTTCAAAGACAAGAAATTTTTCTTTATCCTTCTCGCAGTTTTGAATTTTTTAAACATTTTAGCATTGAATATTTTTATCAGAAAAATTATATCATTTTTAATAGGTTTCTTGAATTGAGAATATAGTTACTCAATTCTTTAATAGAAAAATAGAAAAAAAGTTCTCTGAATTTTATTTTGGTATACTGTGTTTAAATTAAATATGTTGTTTAATTGAAATACGAATTATTTTAAACAAATTGTATCAAGAAATAAATGATCCAATTAAAATTTAAAAGTATCAAATGATACATGAGTTTTTGACGTAAGAAAAAGTATTGTTTTTACATTTAAAATTAAATTAAAATTATATGTATCCAATTATTGAAAAAAAACCCAGAAAATTATTACTTAGCACAAAAAAGCAGTGTATCATTAATAATTAGAATAAACAATTGCATATTGGTAGAAATGGATAAATATCCTATGATTTTAAATAAATATTATTTAACAAATCTTATTTTTTTTGAGACATTATACTTTTCCTTATTTTTCATTTTTCTTTTGGAAAAGAATGGAAAATAAGGAAGAGTATACGAAATTCAGTTCAAACAATCGAAATTAAAAAGTGCTTCAATTCTTCAAATCATATTAGAAAAAGAATCACAGACTACAGCTAATTTGTAAATTTTTATGAAAATGAAATTATTTTAAATTTTGTTATTTTATAAAATGATTTAAAGATGACAAATAAAACATTATTATTTCTAGAGAAAATTCAGCAAGTTTTAGAAAATTAAAAATGGAAAAATATGCATACTGTTAAATAATTTACAAATGAAAAATACTAATAAAATTTGAAATTAATTTAAGGTTAATACATTTATTTTAAATATTTATTATAAAAAAACTTTAGCTGTATGTTTCATTGTATTTTTGGAAGTATATTTAAAAAATGTTTATTAATATAAAATTGTATATCTGCTCACCTACAAATTATTTAATCCTATTAGTTCGTTTGACAGATGATAGATGGCGCCACAAAATGCAATTGTTGATACATCTATTTTTTAAAATTTATTTCAATGATACGAACCATTGAAATGATTGAATTGCCTATCAATAGAACCTTCGCTTGAGTACCTAACAGTAGAAAACCGTTAGTGTTAGTAGAAAACCGTTCAAACGTGATTCGATTCAGAAGAAGTGAATAAATCTCCAAATTTGTAAACAATTCTCTTGGTACGAGTTCGATGTAGGCAATTATGTCGAAACAAGTTGCGTGTTTGACTAGTCAACAGAAAGTCATCATATGAAAATGAAATTAATTTAAACTGTTCAAAGATTGTGTTAAATCACACATAGGTTCCTTACTGTAATTGTTACAGATTATAAAATAATTAGTATTCAATTTTTAAACTTATAATTTCCTACACGTATTTTTCTTTTACTACTTCTTTCTACTGTATGGCAACATGAAAAATGAGACAATAAAAAAAAAGCTTTTGTGAAACAAATTTGTATTTTGAAAAGTAAGATGTTAGCAATTCTGAATTTAAGCTTTAATTAATTAAATAAATACTTTTTTAATATTATCATTTCATACATCTGGAGAACTTATAGTACATTTGCATGATTTAAAAGATGTCCGGTAAGTTTTGTTCTGCTGCTGTTAATTACAGTAACCTAGGATATTATAATTAAAGTTTTAATTAAAATAAAACTTTTTATGTCCAATGTAATTATTGAACTGAAAATCTTTTCTAATAATACCATGTTGTTCAGTTTTATAGCTTTAAAATTAAAAAAAAAAAATCTGGTTTTGTGAAAAAAAAAGATATCGGTGAGAGCATTTTAAAGCCTTACATAATTATTTTAAATGCTAGGAAAGAGGTGATTAAACAAAGAATAATTTTGCATTGTTTTATTGCGAAGGAAATCCATAACAAGTTAGACGAATCTTTTGGCAAATTCATAATCCCGTGGTATAAAATTGTGGTAATTGGGATATACTATATGTGAAGATTGAAATAAAATCCATATCCACATCACAACAGTTAATTAAACAGTTAAATAATATACAAATGAATGAAATTATATAAAAAATAAATTATTGCAGCACTAAAACAAGTTACGAGTTAACATTTACTTCACGATGTGAACAGATATTCTCAATAGCAAAATTCTTAGTTAAAAAGTTATTATTAAAGTTATCGGAGGAATTACACGTCTAATTCTGGTGGATTTTGGAATAGGCCGCTGTACAAACTTAACTTTCTTGGACCATGTGGATCTGGTATCTGAAGACAAGAATGCTGATCATATCTGGATTTCTATTCAGTTGATACAGTTATCTTTTGATTTTCAATTGCGTTTGTCTTCGATTTAAAGTCCAGTCTGGTTTGGTCATATGATTTTTCTATGCCAGTAGAGTTAACCAAAAAACACCCTTTTGCTCTATCGATTGACACGTTGACTTTTTTATCCTTTATTTTGAAGGTTAAGATTTTGTCAGTTCTTTTTAAAGCTTCATTTGGTCCTCGATATGGTGGTGAAAACTATGGCGAACGCTGTCTGTCCTAACAAAGATATGTAAGCAAGTTTTTAATTCTTTAAAAATGAATGATTTTTGCTTTTAATGTTCTGTAAATGGAGTTTTAGCAATTCTTAAATTGAAGTTTTAAAAATTCAGATTGTGCTTCACTAGATGTATTTTTGAAAATTATATGCTAACCGGACGTTTTCTCCATGAATTTCAGTTGGTGTAGAATGAATATTGATGTGCAAATTGTGCGTAATCCAACAATGACATTATCCAACCTAGACTTTCATGGCACATAAAGACGACATTAGTGTACGGTACGAATGTTCAATATAACAATTTGACTGTATAAGTTAAAACAATTTGCGTTGATTTTTCAATCCAATAAGTTTGGATAATTCCAAAAATAAACGATTCAAATGGGCTTACTTGATCAGTTTGAATTTGATAACATCGAAAATCAGAACATTTAAATCTGGTGATATTTTCAGCTACAGTGTGAAAAAATTATATGCCATCAGATTTTACTTTTGATACAAAGCAAATATTATCATCTTTCATTGCCTCAAAGCCATCTATTCAGTCAACGACGCAGCTATTCCATTGTAAGTCCTCATTTGTAAAAAAATCCTTAACTGCAATATAAATGACTTCAATTTTTTGTGTGGAGTCACAAAGATGACAAAACTCTAATTTTTCATGAGTGTATAATACATAAATTAAAAATTGTACAAAACTAAAAGTATCAATTGTTTCATTCAATTGAAGTGCAAACTTTTAGCTGATCTTAATCTTAATTTTAAAAAATGCTACTATGTATCATTACTAATTTCAAAAATTCTTCGGAAAGCAATATCATTCAATAAAGAAATATCACAAATTTCATTTTCATATTATTTTCCATGAACTATTTCTGACAAAATCACAAAACTAAAAGTTCTAACTTATTATCTCATTTTCATCATCATCAAATACCTTTTACAATCCAAAATTCAAAGTCTGTTTATATGGAGACAACTCCAGAATTTTTTTTTTTTTCTGATATTTATATATAGTGATGCAAGTAGGCAAACAGCCTTGGTCCACCATGGGGCTGTTGCGCTAATGAAAAAAAAGAAGAATATGAAAACCAAGTTAACCAATATGGCCGACAATGGCATAATTTTTGGTAGCCGAAAACTCCAAAATTTTATAATTTTTTTCTTTTCTTGTTTTCGATATCTACCAGAAACGATTGATTCGAGTGATTCTTCCATTATTAGTATTAAAAAAAAAAAGATTAAACTTGCTACAATTTCCATCCTTGCAACATTTTTGTAGTACAAATAATAAGATAACTACAGCTTCTTGAAAATTAAAATTTTTTTTCTCAATTTCATAAAAGACACATTAATTCATCCTTCTAAGTTAATAATGCACATCCATCTTTTAAGAAGACTAGAACTTTTTTTTTCAGAAGGTTTCCCAATTTTAAATATTCAATCTCCCTTCTTTCTGTTTTTCTTTTCCTGCTGCCACTTTGACCCCAATTGCAGTTGTAGATTATTCAATCAGACCCCAATAACAACTCATGTTCGCTATCATAATAATGTTGTGCCACAGAAGTACGCTTCTTAGTTTCATTGAAAAAACTTATCTTTCTGCAAGAACTTGCGCCTTATCAAAATAAGAGCTTGTTGATCAAATTGTCCTGATTCGTCAGATTCGCAAGTGCGTTTTCCAAATAATAATCTAGATTTGAAATCTGAGTAATCAATCTTATCGAATTAGAGTACACTGTTTTTCAACCTACCGTTTAAAGGATTTTTGTTTTTCGACTTTTTTTTTGCGCTGAAATTCCATTTTAAAGGAAATAGAGAGGATCAAGTTGATGATCTATATTTCTCGGAATAGAGTTTATTTATTTTTGTACATTTATGATTATAGTTCGGAAGGATTCTGTTTCTCAGTTTAAATTACTTGGTTTTTTTTCCGATGTTAAAATTATTTTGCAATTATTCCTTAACCTTTTTTTTTTTTTTTTTTTTCACACTTTTTATTACTAAAATTTTATGCTCTTAATGTAGTTATAATCTCCTTTTTTTAAATAGTTATTTAATTACTTTCACTGTTTTAAATTCTGAAAAGTTAAGATTGTTTAGAAGAGATAATATAAGCTTTATTAAAATAAAACACTATTTATATCAACAAGCATAATTAAGTTTTAAAATCAATAGCAGAACAAAAACATTTTTATATTGTCAATAATCATAATATACACTGAAGTGACAAAAGTCATGGGATAGCAATATGCAAATTTTCAGATGGCAGTAGCATCGCGTAGAACAGGCATAAATGCGCAGTGCTTTCGCAGAGCTTTCATTTCTGTTCAAGTTATTCATGGGAAGAGGTTTTGACGTGATGATGACCGCACGACGGGAATTAACAGACTTTGAACGCGGAATGTTAGTTGGAGCTAGACGCATGGGTCATGCCATTTCGGAAATCGTTAGGGAATTCAACATTCCCAGATCCACTGTGTCAAGAGTGTGCCGAGAGTATGACATTTCAGGCATAACATCCCACCATGGACAGCGCAGTGGTCGACCGCCTGCACTTAACGACCGAGACCGGCGACGTCTGCAAAGAGTCGTAAATTCTAACAGACAAGCAACACTGCGTCAAATAACCGCAGAAATCAATGTGGGACGTACAAGGGACTTGTCTGTTAGAACTGTGCGGAGAAATTTGGCTTTCTTGGGCTATTCCAGCAGAAGACCGACTCGAGTGCCTTTACTGACAGAACGACATCGCTTGCAGCGACTCTCGTGGGCACGTGAGCATATCGGTTGGTCCCTAGATGAATGGAAAACCGTGGCCTGGTCCGATGAGTCCCGATTTCAGTTGGTAAGAGCTGATGGTAGGGTTCGGGTGTGGCGCAGACCCCACGAAGCCATGGACCCAAACTGTCAGCAAGGCACTGTTCAAGCTGGTGGTGGCTCCGTAATGGTGTGGGCTGTTTTTTCATGGCATGGACTTGGTCCTCTGGTGCGACTGGACCGAACATTGACTGGAAATGCTTATGTTCAGCTACTTGGAGATCACTTGCAGCCATTCATGGACTTCATGTACCCAAACAACGATGGGATTTTTATGGATGACAATGCGCCATGTCACCGGGCCACAACGTTCGCGATTGGTTTGAAGAACATTCTGGACAATTCCAACGAATGATCTGGCCACCTAGATCGCCCGACATGAATCCCATCGAGCATTTATGGGACATCATCGAGAGGTCTGTTCGTGCCCAAAATTCTGCACCATCAACGCTTTCACAATTATGGACGTCTATCGAGACAGCATGGCTCAATATTCCTGCAGAAGACTTCCAACGACTTGTTGAGTCCATGCCACGTCGAGTTGCTGCACTTCGCCGGGCGAAAGGAGGGCCGACACGATATTAAGAGGTATCCCATGACTTTTGTCACTTCAGTGTATATTGAAAAAACTTATTAGGGTACTAATAATTCAAGTTATTCTCTATGTTAAAAATACATTAAAGAATAGTCATTGATTATTTATAAATAACATGAAATATTATTTTATTTTTTATTTAAGTTGTTTCATATTTTGAAAATAATATTATTAATACTAAATAATAATATTGAAATTATTGACAATGCTTCGGTTTTATAGATAGTGATTAATAGTTTAGTTAAATATAGTTTCCGCTCAATGTTTTAAAATGCTCATTTGCGAAATAATTGGAATTAAATTTAAAATTCAAAATCTGAAACCTTAATCAAATAATATTAATAAATACTGGATAGTAAAAAAATCTTTTAAATGCAAACAGTTAACTGTCTGAAGCTAAAATTTAAACCAAATGGCTTTACATTTAATTTTAAATTAAAAACAAATTTTATCTATTCATTAATTTTTCTTTTCAGTTTTTGAGTGCTCCAAGATATACCAAATATTCTTTAAAGTGAACACATGTGGTTTTCGAAAATTCGCGAAAATAAAGTTGTAATATTTTTTAAAATCCTAAGCTTCCCCCTTCCTAATACATATTAAAGTTTGCAATGATTTGGGTACCCTGAAGAAGCTATATCCCTTAATGAAATGGAACCTTCTATGATGGAACTACATATCTAATCCAATTATTAAACCACCCGAAAACTTCTGTTTTATTTCCATCAGTCCGCCATGACTGCGGGCTTTCAATAAAAAAAAAAAACTCGTCTTCTACCTCCTTTAGCAGCCAAACCGATTTCCCAATCTCGATTGGAATCCTTACGAAATCTTGCCTCAGTTGCCATGGTATTCCTCTAACATAAAAATAAAAAATAATTTTTATAAGGATTCTTCAAACGAAACCTTTACACTGCACCATAGAAATTAAAAGGGGGAAGGGCGAGACAAAAGCAACAAAGAGACAAGGGATACATGACGATGCAACACGTGGTGATATCAATTTTTTTAAAGAGAACTCTAAAGATTTAATGATGCAGGCAGGAAAGAAACCTATGCTGTTCATCAACTAGAGGACTTTGGAAGAAGAGTTCCTTCTTCCCACTTCCCTCCAGAACCTCAATGGCTAGCTCTTTCCTAGGCTTCTCTTACCGGTTGAAGCAATCCGAATACAAAAACTGACAATCAAGGGCAAAATAAAGAAGTCCATTTCGAAATCACCCAATTAGAACTTATTCCATCGACGTCGGCGAACGGATAGGGGAGGGGGGATAGTAAGAGTGAGTTGCTATTCCACACCAAATCTTGGGGGGGAAGGAAAGAAAGGAACAAGGGAGAGAAAAAAGAGGAAGAATTGAAAAAAAGCATGGTCGCAATACGATTGTCAACGAAATGTATTAAGTGTATGTATTAAAATAGGAAATGTAATAAAAACAGGATCATCTTGGACACAATACTAGAATCCCGGGCAAAGTCAAAAGAAGGGATCTTAATGTTTATTAATTTCCGAATTTTGGGATATACTGATGCGGGACTCTTCTATCTGGGGTACCAGTCGATTTTCCTGACTGGTTTTCTCTCCCTCTCCATCTGGCAACTTGACTTACCGGTCAAGGAACACCAATGAAGATAAGACCCAGGGATGGAAAGATCTGTTAATTTTCGTTAACAGTGCTTACCGTCAATGATAATATAAATTTGTGGTTAATTTTAAAAATTAAATTTAACATTCCTTAATTCTTTAGTGAGTGGTTAACTTACGAACATGAATACTATACAACCAACAGCATTAATTGGAATTGTCACATATAATATTCTTATCGAGACCTACCAAGAAAAGTTACATTTTTATGCTATATTTTTATACCCAACAAATGCACTAATTAATTAAATTAAATTTTCTAATTGAATATACTTGATTAAAATAATTAAATAAGGGCATTTTAATTTAGTTTCTTTTCTTAAGATGTTTGTTAAAAAAAATATATTATTTTTAGAAAGATATAGTATGTTGTTAGAAATTTTTAATCACAATGAATATGCTGATTAATTAAATAAAATAATAGATTTACTTATAATTATGAAAGGATTATAGAATTTTTTTAAAAAACATTGATAAAACAAATATGATTTTAAATTTATGAATTATTTTATGCTTAAATATTAGTAACTTTTCCTTAAATGCATTTCTGTAAAGATGGAAATCATAAAATTATGCATAAAAAATCGATTTGTTGATCCAACAGTAAAAAAAGTATTCTACATATATTTATTCTTGAAAATCACACTTTTTTAGAAGAATTTTTTTTTACCAACATTTCCTAATATATTACAAAATGAAGAATGATCATTGCTCAATTTAAGTTAACAAGCTTTTGTCGATAAATTTAATAACATTCATGAATTAGAATTAAAAAAAATGTGTATTATATAATATCATATCTTATATTTTTAAGCGGTTAGAGCAATTTCATTTGCAAAATATTCATTGTGATATATATCTATAATTTAACCATACAAAAACATTAAAAAAAAACAAAATGCAAAAAGGCCCAAACAATAAATAATTAAATACTAACTATCAAGCAATAAAAATGTTCAATAAGAATGCTTTAAAGGTTTAAATATGCTAAACTTATCTGGAGTTAAAAAATAATCAAATCTCGAGTGCTTGAGTTGAATTTAACTCATCTCTGGATGATAAACTTAATAATCTTTTCCTGGCAAAGAGTTGAACTTTTAACATGCGTTAAAATCAAATGTCATTATCAAATCCTTGCTGTCCGAAGAGATGAATCGACTGTGTGAATCTAGCGCCAAGGTTGTAATCTTACTTTAAAGGTTGAAGAATTATTAATTCAAATTATGTAAAATATCGCACGTTATTATAATCACAAGAATCTGTCTCTCTTTCATTTTAAGGAAGTTTAGCATTAGCAAAAATGTTTTCTTTGAAGTATAATTCCTCTTAAATATTGTAGCTTATGTTCGAAAAAGCTCCGATAGCGACAACGTGGAAAGTAATCATTCAAAATATTTAAGAGAAAGGCGAATTTCATGAACAATGCATATCATGAAAAAGGCAGTTTCTTTAGGATTATCCTTTGAAGATGTTATGCTTTATCGCATGAATTTCGTCTTTAAACTTCAATCAAACCATTTTTTACTGTACCCTATTTTTCTTATAACACTTGTAAAATGAAGATAATAATAATAAATGATTGATAAGTACCACTATCACTTTACCATAGCTACCACTAGTATGATAGTTACCACTTTAGCTATGTAGATAATTACTAACTTATGTCTGTAACATTTGTGAAGAGTTAAAATAAATCCATTATATTTATGAAAATAATTCCTTTAAATAACAAAGTAGATTGAATTGTTTTCTTTTCACGATCTGTTATAAAAAATAAATCGTACTGAAACTTAAAAATTTTGAGAAAAGGGTAAGATGGATTGAAATAAATCATAAATGTATTTAATTATTTTAGATGGAATAAGTACATAAAGTTAATTTTCATAATATATTTTGTATTCACCATTATTTTTAAAAATATAAATTGCGAGAAACTTTATAACACTTATTATATGTAAACATAATATTTTGTTTATTTATTTTTTAAAATGAAATTGATTCCCCTATGCAAAATTCAATAACTGACACTCAATGATTAAATCAAAATTCAACACTCAAAAACATTTATTTTATTAAAATTATAAAAAGATATACAAATCATACAAAATTTACTTCTTAACATGAAAACAATACAATAAGAAACATTAAAACAATATAAAGGAACGATTAATACAAGCAATGAATAAATGAAAGTCTAGAAGGGACTCTACACTGCAACTCACATGCACCCAATTTGGAAAGTGTCCATAAGAGTATTCACATTTGATCAGTTCTTTCAGCTATCATCAACATTACTTGATGATGAGATTCACGAGACCATCTAGCAAAGTCATTCCGAAAAATGAATACTAGCTTAGGAAATATAGTATGCTAAAAGTATTCACCAAGTTCTGATTAAGCATTGATGGCATTCATTCACATGGCCAGCTTCATATAGATGGGTGTGTATATGAGTTTATAAAAGAATAAGCACCTTTAGACACAAAATCTGAACAACAAAAAAAGATATGTTAGTGGTTGTATTCAAGAAGGACTACTCTAATTCTTACTTCTTCCTATGCCACACGACATATAGTGTGTTATATACTGATTAAACAATTTTTAAGAAATTATTTTATTAAAACAAAGAAATGTTTTTTAAAAATGACAAAAAAAAAATTTTTTTTTGCTTTTTTTTTTAAATAAAAATTTTTTAAAGCTGATCTTCTTGAATTCAACCACAGATTTAGAAAAAATTAAAGTTACATTTAACAATTATCTATTTACATTCGAAACTACAATAACAAACACAACCTTAAATATACCAGAATAATTAATTTGGTAGTGAATATCTGGCACAATACGTGGAAATTTGTTTTACTCGTTTAGTTTTGAGTCCCGTTACGTTTTCCAAAATTATCACTATTTTGATTTTAATACTTAATTTCTATACATATAAAATTAAATACCTGTAATTTTGCCCATTTACCTTTATTTTTTAAGCACTATTGATATTATTTAGCACCACACTTATTTTGCATATGCAACTGAGCATCGAAAAGCACTAAATATAGCACATGCAATTTCTAAACATGTATCTTTAGTTGTTTTAAAATCATTGACATGGATGGTCAAGTTAACCAGTGAGCAGCAAATTTAATTTTAAAATGGAAAAATTGCATAGACCAAATTAAACTTATACCTACTCTTGATTTGTTTAATAGTGGTTCTTGAATTATTTATTTTTAACCAATCCAGACTTTGAATAGTTGTCACGTATGAATAGCTGTTAAGTATTTCACTACCAAATTTTCAATTCCAGTTGAAGTATTTCATACAAACAGGTTTTCCTCGAAGAGAGATTAGTTTTTAAAAATATAGATAAAAAAATTGCCAAAAATTATATTATGGTAACCACAGGGTTCTAATTCTGCCAATGTGCAGACAATGAATTAAAAATTATATTTCCTCTTGACATACATTTAATAACCTACGCTACCTTGATTACCATTCTGGTAGGAGTCTACCTACATAACCCTAAGTACGGGTGTGAGGTTGAAAAAAAAGTTTTTATCTAGTGGATTCTGCTGCTAGAAAACCCACCATTCAAAAATAATCACGCAGTTCTGCAGAAGTGCAGCAAACTTGCTAATCTTCAGTCTGCTTATGAAAAGACAAGACTTATTCAGTCAGAAGAAAGAGACACCCGCTCTACTGCCCATTTGTAGGAAAATGAGCACACAACTCAAGATACTGGTCGTAATAATAGATGACTTAACGGTCAAGCACATCTGTACATACAACAAATATATTATTATATATTAAGTAAATCATCATCGTCATCATTATCTACGTTCTGTGTGTAGTATAATAAAACAGATTTTCAGTGCATTTTTGGAATTATATATCCACCATTTCCCACATATATAAGAGAAATGTAGAGAGAATAATGACATACGCAGCTCCTGCTTTGTGACATAACTTTGACTCATTAAGATAAATATTCAAACACAGATCCTTATAACTGCCAAATGGGTTGGATAATCTCCTCAATAACCACACTGCAAGTTTAAAGAGATGGACAAAATTGATTTTCACAATACAATTACCGACAGCAATCTCAAACCATGGGTACATCCAAACAAATAAAAAAGTTTATGTCGGAATACAGATTTTCAGGGTCAATATGCAATACTCACAGATGATTCAAAGTACAAGATGGATGACTTCAGTGACGGAACTGCTTTCTGTGCTTATAACACAACAAGAAAGTTTATTTTTTTAAAAATCTAAAATGGCAATTCTGTTCATCAAGCAGAACTAACTGAGTGAAAAAATGCAATTATTTCATATACAAATAGACAATGGGACAGGAATTGTCATATTTTTGGATTAATACACTTCTTTTCATATAAATATTGACAGTATGCCATTGTTCAAAACATTAAAGTTGTAATTTTAAAGAGAATTAACTTCAGGCTGACAACACTAAATCTCTCACAGATAAAAGAAAAACTTTTCATTCAGTAGGGATTTATTGTAATAAGGCAGTAGACAAAATGCCCTACGAAGCTTGAATTAAAAACGAAAATGATAATTTCATCAGCTATGTCTTTGTGATAATTTAAAACATTGGTTAATTAAATCACAAATCAAAAATGTAAGTAAAGATGGAACAATTCGGAATAAATGCGTAGATATGCATGTGCTATTTTCTCAAAAGTCTTCATTAAAAAGATAAACATATAGTTTTGCGATACAGGCTTAACAACCAAATTCTTCTCGGTTATTTTTGCAGGTGTAATACCAAAACCAGGAACTGCGGAAAAAGAGATGTAGATGTCATTCACTGCTTATCTTGAATGCCACTTCATATTAGATATGAGGAAAAAGCCTGAATCTACCATTGAGTATCCCTTGCAACTTCCATAAAGAACAATCTAAACAAGCCAGTAGAACAGTTAAATGTAAAATTCTTCCCTATTATAAGGTCTTTGAGAGAAAACGATGACAATTCAGAAACAGTTGAAACAGTCTTCTGCATATCTGTTATTTGCTGAATCTTATTCCTGTAGACTGTAAATTGTTTTGCTGTAAATTTTTTCATATAAAATTTTGTGAAGAAGGGCCAGCTCTAAACTTTCAGTTTGGGGATAATATTTTTCTGCTTAAAACAGCTCCTTACTGAATTTTTCCCCTGTATGTTTAGCCCGATTCCAACATAGCTTTCAATTTGCAGCTATCACATTTTTTAGTATTTTAGTAATGCAGCGTCCAAGTCGTCACGCATTACAATCATCAGCAATAACACATGATACAAACAAATGCTTTTTTTTCCCTTCAGATTTTTAAAATTTGCATAAATATCATTATTACATAATTACTTAACACAGCACAATTGCATGATAGTTAATATTTTCATCTGATATTATTATAAATAATTATCTCAGAATAACTACATGCATGAAATAACACAAGCTTGAAATTATTTTTAACTGTTTCTTAATATCAAATTTTAGCTGAATGATTCTCACTTAAACAAATGAAATTAATTACTTAAAAATATAACAAAAAATTACTTAAATTATTATAGCTTTTACAAGGCTTAAAATTTTTCGTTTAAGATGATATTTCGCAATCGCAGTTCAACTATTCTAAGACACACAGATTTCAAACATGTGAAATAATTTGGACAATTTAGTAACCAATCACTTAAACATATATAATCACATACATATATACAACACTAATGAATATGCTCTACGTATCACATACATATATACAACACATACATATATACAACACTTAAGACATATTCCTTTCTTAAATTTATTACATTCAGGGTCGTCTTAACCATTATACACTTGGCTCGAGATCCATTTCAAATGTAAATGTATTATAATTTTTATAATGTTTTGCTCAAAATCATGGGGCACCCTTAAGACATACATTTCGTGGGGGGGGGGGACAATTTTTAGAATCATATACGGGAAAATAAATCACCTTCGGTTGCAATAGTGCTTAATAATTACGTAAATAAATAATTTATCTAAACTTAAAAGTACGTAAGAGGCATCTTTCACGACAATTACTGGGAGGTTCAATATATTGTTAAGACGTCCCTGACTACAAAACCTTAGGTTCATTGCATCGCTTGAATGATGAACAAATCAACAATAGTTCACAAACTGCTCAAGTGAGAGTTGAATTTCGTAGTGCACCACAAAAAAAGTATGCAAATTTAGGACATGTACACTAGAATTACTCGACAAACTCTGAGTGGACATTAATTGCATTCAACCGTATTGCCAGCTTCTTCAAGAATGACACATAGTTTGGAAGTGCATAAACACGTTTAAACATGTGCGTATAAAATATCTAAAGAAATAACATCAGCTGTAATAAAAAAAATTACAAAAGTAATAATTTTTAATTACGATTAACTTTAATCAGCATAATGATCTTTGTTCATGAATTTATAACAGCTTTTAAACATTAAGTATGTCAAAATAATATTTTAAAAATAAAATTTTCATTAATATCATTATTTTTATATATTATAACATAATTGGAGTTTTAAAAAATAAATAAAAATATTTCATAAAAGTGTGAAATGTTTTACGGATTGGATTGCATTCCTACCAGTGTTGGAAAGTAGAATGCACCAACTAGTGGATTGATAGCTCGGATGTTTGTTATCGACAAACACACATATTGAAATTTTTTCAAAACAATCAGCATGGACGCCCAAGTTAATCAAAGACCAGCAATTTTAATTTGGAATGTTGATTTTACTCAGAAATCAAGAAAATCGATGTGTCAAATTAAACTATTTTATTAACTAACTTTTTCTATTCGACAAATAAACAAAATTGACCTTTAGTTTGTTTAATGGCAGACCTGATAATTTTAAGTTACACTATTTTCAGACTTCAAGTATTTAATCATATGTTAATACATTGAATTTAATTATTTAATTGATTTTTATTGTTTCTAAAGTGATGCCATTATTTTCTATTATTATAAGACTTTTAATTACCATATTTATATTATAATGATTAATTATTTTACAATAATTATGTATATTCTTTAAATTGAATTAATCATCAAAAAAACTTTGTCATACTTATTTAAAGAATAAAATCAATCACAAAATTCAATTAATATGTGTTGCAGTTTTTTATTTAAAATAAAAAAAACTTGTAACTTTTAATTCAACTTTCATGAAATTTTTCCATTTGAAATTGTCTCTCACAGATTGTTATTCAACACAGATCGAACATTATGCATGCGAAATAATTTAGAACTATATGGTAAATAATTAACATGCTTGTTTCAGTAATACTTTCTTTGATTTATTACACAATAACAAAATAATTAAAATAAATTAAAAAATTATTACTACACTAATCACTGCATCGTTTAGTTCTTTTTTAAAAATAATGTTTTCTTAATTCTGATTTGAAATTTTTTCCCCCCCAAATTAGTTCATTCCAATTTGTTTATTTGAACTGTAAGAGGCAACTAATTCTGATTGCATGTATGTTATACTGAAAGTACAATTTTGTTTTTCAATTGAATATGTATTAAATGCATGATTACCAAACAATCAAGATATTAATAATAAGGATAAGTAATTATGATATTAAAGTCCACGAAATTATCTAATAATGTAAATTTCAAATAAAGGGTTAAATCATTATTAGTATAATTAAGCTTTTATACATTAATTAAAAAAACCTTTCGTGTTCGTTAAATCTGTGCTTTTTTAAAGCACTATCTTTTGAAATGTTAGATCGTAATAAATGCATTTATGCATGTTATGCTTTTTCTGATGAGCTTTCTGCTTCTTTCTTGTGAGGAAACTTCTATTGCAATTAATATACTCGCAGTTAAATGGTTTACAATTTGGATGAAACTTCCTCATATGATAAAGATGGTTACTCTGTGAGGCTGATTTTTTGTCACATTCTTTACATTTGTAAGGTTTTTTTATGGCATGAATGATTCTGTGGTTAATGTAAGTGCTACGCAAAAAATAAATATTCCCGCAAATTTCACAAATGTATCCCACATCTGGTTTACCCTCGCAGATATGATTAAACAGTTCATCAGTTTTAGGAAATTTTTCATTGCATTTACAGCATGAATATTCCCGTTTCTTTTCGGAAGAACAACAGATGTAGATTCTTCAGATTCAGACTCTGTATTCGTATCACTACTGAAAGTATCCTTTGTAGAAGCGCTCTATCTTTTTTGTGATTTCCTTCGGTATTATTCTTATTTGGAGAAGAAGTATTTTTAGCTGAGGCAGAAGAAACTGCATTCACGCTACTTGAAGTACGAGTCGATTTCTTAGACTTTTCAGAAGGTGCTGCTCTTGTTTGTCTCAAAACACGTTTTTCAACTTGAGTCGATGCTTTAGAAACTATTTTGACTGGGGATGCCATTGTATCGTGAGTTGATGATTTTGGTATTTTGACAGGAGGTGCTGATTTCTTAACATTTTTCCCAGATTCATCATATTTCCTTTTCTGTCTGATAGGTTTTGATTTTACAGCATACACAGCAGGTGCAGCGTTAGTCGCTTCACTACCATCTTTTGATTCTGGCGCTTCTACAGAAGATTCTCGATCTGAAATATTCTTATCAGCAGATATTGTTTTTTCTGAAATATTTTCTTTTGGTTTAATAATCTTCATTTTCAAAGAAGTAGATTTCAATCCCTCAGTGTCTCCAGAATTCTCCAATGGTAAAATAGTTAACTTTCGTGGTTGACCACGTCCTTTTTGATATTTGAATACGAAGATAGTTGGACTTCTTTATTATTTTCACCTTCTTTATAAGAAACAGCGTCATTTTTACTATTAGAACTTGATTCTGCTGTGGAAACAGATGTTTTTGAACCTTTAAGTACTTTCTGATTAACACTTGTATCTATATTTTCATTACTTTTTGCTTCTTTTGATATAGATACTCCCTCCTTTGGAACTTTATCATCGACATCTGGTAAACCTTCAGAATCTTGATCCGAGAAATCAACATCAGTGCTAGTTTTTTTCTCTGACGATTGCTTATCTAATTGACGTTTTTCTTGTTCGCCAGTTTTCGATTCGTGATGTAATTTTTCAGATTCCACGGCTTGCGAATTCGATGAAGTACTTTGCAAAGCTTCTTCCTCTTTACTTGTATCTTCAAACTCTGTACTTGAATCAATTTTCGAGGTTGAGCAGGCTTCCTTTTTCTCACGTTTGAATCTGAAGCTTTTGAGAGACCGTTTTTCTTCTTCCATCTTGAATTCGTGGTGTGTTTTAATGGATTAGTTTAAAAACTTCTTTTTTAACAGAAGTTTAAAGTATAAGATAGTTTAAAAGTTTTTATATTTTAATAATGGTTATTTTACTTTATAAATTTATAATTTTCACTAAGTATATTCAATATTCTTAGTAATTCTTATTATTCTAAAATATAAGCAATTCTTGAAAATCATAACATGAGTACGTCTTGTTCTTATAACAAAATTTTTGCCAGTTTTAAAGTAATTTACCTGTTTATTACACCATAAAATAAAATTAAACTTAATTTACTATTTATTTTAGTTTCAGACTTCTTTGTGATATAAATAATAGAATCTTCTTTACTACCGAGAAAACATCAAACACCATCGAGTATCTTTCGAAACCTATAATAAAAGAAATGAGAAAATAGGTTAATAAACTTCCATATTAACATAAAACAAATATGCAGTCAAAGAGATCAATCACACTTTATTACATAAGAGACAAATCATACAGTTTCTCACAAACATGCACAAAAGTATGTAAAAAAAAAAAAAATAATGAAAATAAATTATGATTACATGAGCAATAGAGAAAAAAATTATGCCATGAATAATAATAATAATCAGACAAAAATTTAGCACACAGATATGGAAATAAATGGTATTACATTTTTTCTCTGGAATCAAATATTTAAATGTCTTTGAAGGATGTTTTTCATTTTATTATTTAAATTCAAATGTAATTAATAATCTTTTAAACCATATTTGGCATTAACTTTTCATTTGTTTCATAAGCTATAATTTTTCCCCAAACACCAGATGTTTGACTTCATTAGACAATAAACGACTGAAATTGAAATTAAGAAGTGAAATAAATTTGATGTAGGGCAGGTTAATTAAGGGGGGGGCTCTGTTATACTACATCTATAAAACAATCATTTAACAACCGTCTTCATACACGAATTAATGAATTAAAATAGTCTACATTCGCATTAAAAAAAAAAAAAAAAAAAGACTGCAACTGTGGCAATGCATACTGAGTTGTTATAAAAGTGTTAACTTTGTGATGACATGTTTGTTACAATGATTACTGGTAGTATCTACAACTATTTCCAAAGAGCAAAATAGATTATAATTGAATAATGAATAGATTCAACCACGAATTAATGATATGGATCACTGTTTTACAAAATGAAAATTTTTTGAAGTTAGTGAAATATTTATTGACAATAACAACATAAATAAAATTTTTACTGATTTTTTAAAACTTTTATCACCACTATATATGTACATTTGTTTTATTTATATTCCTTTCAACAAACACCACATATTAACATATTTTTATTTGAAAATTATCAAAAATATAATGATAGCCTGACATAATTAATACTTCTTAACTTAATTTAGATCTTTATGCCATATTTATTTTAGATGGAATTTCAAAATGATCTAAATAATGAAATAATAATAAAAGAGATGAGGCAGCAATTTTAAGCCAATTCCCCCCGCAACAAAGTGTGAACTTATTTGACAATAGTTATTGATCCAGAAATACCTTTATTAATTAAAAAATATTATTAAAATAGCAAACCCAGCTTGAAGAATTTTTTTACAAAAAGAACACAATTTTATGATCAACAAATACTCACTATTTTCAGTTTTTTTCTGGCATTGACAATTGAGGTGTAAAAAGAAAGTGGAAGGGGGAAAAGAAGAAAAAAGAAGCTAGCAAAGTGAACTGCGTCCACAAGTGCTAATTATGCCTCTTTAATAGAATATTCCGATCTAGAGATTTCACAGCAAACACTGAAAAAAAAAAAAAAAAAAAAAAAGGAAAAAATAATAAATCATTAATATATATAAATAAGTATATTATAAATAATTTATATATATATATGATATATATTTATATATAAATATACACATACATTTCCAAAAACTGAAGGTCACTTAAGAATATTTGTTAACTTAGCATTTGCTCGCACGATAGAAAATTTTGCAAATGTCGAGAAACTTAAGCAGAGTCCGACTTATTTTGTAGAATATGGTAAATGTAAATAATAATAATAATACTGTAAATCGACGAGTTAAGATCAAAATGGCTTACAAATTTGAATTTCTTAAGCAAAAACAAAATAAGCAGCATAAGCTAGAGTACATTTATCGTAAAATCAAGTTTCTACTGTCTAGACTCTTTATATCAATTCATTTAATAAACAAAACAATAGAGGGTTGAATTCTGATAGCTGATCCATACATGACAGCTTCAATAACTTTAGGTGAATTTCAATAAGAGTTTTTGCCTAACAATCAATAATTGACCTAAAAAAAAAAAAAATGTGTAAACAGT
The DNA here is from genome assembly GCA_021605095.1 of Caerostris extrusa. Lineage (NCBI taxonomy): Eukaryota > Metazoa > Arthropoda > Arachnida > Araneae > Araneidae > Caerostris > Caerostris extrusa. The sequence continues at coordinate 28,233 of BPLR01017329.1, forward strand.
CAATATAAATTAATTTTCATAACATTTTTGTAATACCATTTGTATCGTTAGTTTTTGAAAGTTCTGCTTCGAACATTTAATATCTTGTTCAGATTTCACATTGGCTATACTCTTTATAGTCATAAAAGTAAAGCAGACTTGTGTTTATTTTAACAGTACATTAAAAGATAAATGCGTTTAAATTAAGTATTACTATTGCTATGCAAATAATAAATACAATACTGTAACGTTCAAATAATCTTAACACCCCATGAACACATTTTTCCTTATTATTTATCACTTGTTTCCATTCAACTATATTAAATTTGAAAAAATTTGATGATTTTTAACTCAATAATTGTTTAATGAATTTAAAATGTTACCAGAAACACAAACATACCAAATTACACTTACATTTATTTTAAAAGCTAACAATTGTCGTAATTTTTTTTTTTTTTTTTTTTTTTACATTCTTCATTCAATTTCGAATTTTATTAATTTTTAATATTGAATACTAATATAAAGGCGAAAATAGAGAATTATTTTGAATAACTTTGCTGAAGTAGAAATATCTTTTATTTTTAAGCGATACTAAATTGATTTCATGTTTATTTAGTTAAGTAAAATAAAAAAAAAAAATATGAATAGTTTTAAAAAATCACTTAATGTTTTAGTGTAGCTCATATATTTCAGTGGAAAATATTCTACGTTAATGTTTATCGTTCTTTCATGCAGAGAATTAAAACTTATTTGATAGAATTTTATCAAGGGGAAAAAAAAAAAAATTGCATATTGCACTAGACGTGTTATTTATTTCGTGTACATTTCTTAACTGCGTCAGTGTTTTTATAATGCTATGTGTGTACAGTATTTTTCTCAGCCATCATTTACTCCTCCAGAATAATTTTTTTTTACTGTAGTTAAGAAATTTTTAACTATTACAAGAATAACAATAAATCTCATCATTTATTTAAAATCACTCAATAAAAATTTATTGACAATTTAACGAGTAAAAACTTAGGTAATTAATATTAAAATGGCGAATTCGTATTGAATAGCCTGAAAATTAAGCTAGGGTTAAAATTTAACAAAAAAACGGCTCCTACATTAATTTCAAATATAAAAACTGTTAGAAATATAAAATTAACATCTGATTTAATAGAACATTTTGCTAAAAATAAAATTGCTAATTAAAAGTAAAATTACCAGAATAACAAATAAGAATCTTTCATCAATAGTATTTAATTAGTGAATAAAATATGCAAATTTAGTATATAATTAATAACTTCAACAAGAAAGATAACTAAGATTGTAAAAAAAAGAATAAAGAGATGTAGCATCTAATGTGCGTTGCTTTGTCACGGAAAAATAGAGCCTATTTTAACAAGAGAACACAGTTGCTTACAACACTCAATTCGATCACGTCCTAATAGCTACAAGCAATAATTAACTAATTATTAAATTTCTTCATGAAGAAATAAAGCATTTAAAAGTCACAATTATATGATGGACAGACTTGATTTTTGCGATTATTTTAACGTGCTATATTAAAGTTTTAATTTCTTTATAAACATTTATTCATAGTTAATATTTTAATTTTAAAGCTGCCAAAGCAATGAAGATACCACCTTAAGTACTTTACGTATGATGGAGGAATAGCGATCTGATTGAAATTCTTGTCAACATTTGTATAAAAAAAAGTTATTTAAATTTACATTTTAAAGGAGCATTAAAAATGAGATAAATGAAGGATTTTTACTTATAAATAGTCGCATTAAACTGCACAATATTTTGGAAACACGCTTTTTATATCTAGTGGAGATAAGAGTACTGCCTGATAAAGCTATCCTCAAGATGTTATATTAATTTCCTTATGGTTTCTCATTTATTTTGGGTTTTATGGATTTCCCGGATAGCATCTTTCCACACCCCATTATTGTATATTTTGTACAAACTTGTGTGCTCTTTTTTGATCTGCCAATGCCATTTTTGTCATTCAAAATTTGTTTTTCATGTTTATTAAATGATTTTCAATTTCTTTGCTGCAACTTAAGAACACTTCAGATTTTGAACAATTTCCTCCCTTTTTTTAAGAGATCTGAATGTGAAGCGCCCGAGATTTTGTACTGCAAATGCTATGATGGTGGTATGCAATTTGAGTGTAGCGAATACTGGTAATAGCTTTTGGCAGAGAAAATGGTCGTGTTTCTAATTAACCTTTTGTTTGTACTCCTTTATTTTTGTGTTGTGCTCTTTATATGTAATGTGTGTTTCAGGGCAATATTATTTTCAACATTAATATCATTATTCATAATGATAAAAATAATATAGCAGTCTATTACACAAACTTATAATGAAAGATACCTTTATAATTAAAACATTTTTTTTTTATATATAAACTTGTAGATTTTCGTAAAATGTTTATTTTGATATATATGTGTATATAATATAAACTATAAAACTATGTAGTAAGAATAAGGTTCTTATCTCAAAAGAAAATGCAAAAGGAAAGTTTATTTAGATCATAAATATTATGGAATTTATCAAATTTTAATACTTAAATCTTACTATAATCTTATTTTAATACTTATGACACAAATTTAAATAAAAGACCATTTAAACAGCTTCAAAAGTGCCATTTGATATTACAAATATAAATTATTTACAATTTTTTATTATTATTTTAGGTAATGTAGCAGAAAAAAATATAGAAGATTCATAGAAAAAAATTAATCCGTTTGGTATTATAATTTTTAAATTATCGGAAATGCAGAAAGACAAACATTAATCTTTACCACTGTTAACATATTAGCACAGTAGTTCTCAAACTTTTTTTACTTATGTGCCCTCCCATTCCTTTTCCATCATTAACAGTGATAGTTTTGTCCAAATTATATTGTAATAACAATATATGAATAATAGTTTTAGTTACTGACAAAATTAAAATGTTGACAATATTAATATTGGAGGAAAAAAAAAAAACAGTTGATGGTGAGTGGGGGGTTCCTCCATTTCATATTGAAATGCAACGAATGTTCTAACACATAAACATTTAATTCCTTATATAAAAAGTAAGCAAATATGTAAATGTCACAAGTAATGCAATGAAGTAGCCGGCTTTAAAAAAAAAAAAAAACTTAACCCGATTTATTATCAAGAGCAGTAAGCTTTATTTAAGCTATTAAAAGATCTATTTGTTCTTGACAATGACTTAAAAAGCACCGAAAATAAAAAAAAAAAGGCCTCTTTCGTATAATTACATTGTGGTAAAAGGAATCGGAATCTTTAATGAACTAAAATTTTAAATCGGCTAATAATTGATAATAAAAATTATTTTCGTAATTTTGAAATTTAAATTTATCACAATTAAAACTTTCGTTGACAAAAAAGTTTTCCCAAGGCGTTTTTTGTTTTCTAATTTACTAATGACGATTTAGTTTGAAAATAAGACGTGAGAAAATAAACCATGAAATAGATTAATATACACCTACAAATAATATAACCTCATAATTGCCAATATCTATTTTTGAGATGGCAAAAAAGGTAATAAAAAAATGCAGTAGAAATTATTGAAAATGTAAATGATTCCATACCCCATTTTATAATTAAAAGATAGAACTAATTAATTAAATGATGATACAAAATGTTTAATACCCTTATCGAATCTCAATTAATATTTTAAAAAATAAATAGAGAAAATGCTTTCTTTTTTTGTAATCAGTGAACGTAATCTGTTTGCAATCTAAAGGTTGGAAACAATTTTTTTTTAAATTTTGCAACATGGCCAAAACCACTATATGTATATCAAGTATTAATCAGAAATGAAACAACTTTATATGATGACATGATGCACTAGCTCAGTGGTTCTCAAAAGGCGCACCACGGCACATTGGTACGTCCTGGTTACTTTTTTTTCTTAATATAAAAAAAATTGCCATATAGCAACAATGCGCCAGAGTCTTCCAAGAAATTAGGAGCAGTGACTCCCATGGTTGACTATACTAGGAGCGATACATCTATGCAATTTTCAATGTTAAAAACTTTTCCATTGCAGCTTCCGATACTCTGCCATAAGTAGTTGCTTGTGATGTTGACCATTTGAATATAAAATTGTGAAGGGTTGGTAGCGTACACTTATTTGTCAGAAATTTGTATATAAAGCGCCTACAATTAATTGTAGGGTTTTAAATGCGCCCGACTACAAACAGTTTAAGAACCACTGCACTAGTTTGAAAGTATACAATACTTTTTGCTATTTGTGTATATTTAATTAAGTTTTAAGTCTTACAACCATGAGACATAAAAAACATTATAATGCACACATCAGTATAATGCTAGCGAGACTTGACCGAACTCGCAATGAAATTACATTACATAAAGTTAGCTAGTGTGTAAGCTTTAGATTGGTAATATTAAACCTAAAAAAAAAAAAAAATTATAGTTTAAAAAAACTAAAAAACATGCTTTTAGAGTTAATCAAACTAAAAAATAATTGTTAACATAAGAAAATGACTGTCACTGTTCTAAAAAAGCGTGGGGTGCTCGATATCAATAGTAATAATTTTTCACTAGTTTCATTCCGAACTGCAGAGTTAGTTTAAAAATGTCATAGAAAGCACCCCACGCTTTTAGAACAGTGACATTCATTTTCTCATCAGTCATTTATTCTTATGTTAACAATTATTTTTTACTGTTTAGTTTGATTAACTCTAAAAGCGTGTTTTTAAACTATAATATTTAAATGAGGTCCCGGGAGGACTGGAACTATAGTTCTTACAATAATTTAATTGCGGTAAACAAAGGCAAAATGTGAATATGCTCAGGCCAGCCAGGATTCGAACAGGGAATATCCTGATAAATTGTAACAAAATAAATGATACATGAAAAAGAACCGAGTTAAATAAATATCCTTCAAAACAACATTTATTATTGTGCATAAATATCGTTGAATTGTTAGATGCATAGCACTAACACTTATAACTTGTTACTGTTTTTAATTTTTCTCAGCGGTAACACAAAAACAAAGTTTTAAAAACGTATTTAGATGGAAATTTTTTTTTTATGAAATCACTGATCCTAGACAACAAATAATTCATTAGAATGAATGCTTACACGTTACAAAAGAAAAACATGCATTATGCGAGTTTTTCCACAGCTAAAACCACTAGAATGCCCATCTCAAGCAGATCTTAAAATGAGAAGATGAAACATCCAAATTTTTTTCAGATGTTTAATTGAACTGAGTTAATTACTACAAAAAATTTTATGAAAACATGGAAATTATTTCACTATCCCAAAGTTTCAATGAATTAAAAAAAAAAGATTATAGATGATCATATACTTCAATGTTATTAGAACTATAAACAAGGCCGGCATGTAGATTCATCAAAATTAATTGTCACATTTCAAACAAGACATTGAAAAGAAATTTAAATGGATAAATAAATGTATAAAATTAAAAATGAAATTATTACTAAAACTAAACTTAACACTAAGTAAAATACTAAATAAACAGGAATAAAACTATGCTTAGATAGCTTAATATAATTACAGTTTCGTCAAAAAAGTAATACATGTAAAAAAATATTATATATATTATTTAAAATGCTAAATCTGTATATAGATATATATAATTCAAAATTTTTTAAATACTTAATAAAATATTGTATTCTCTATATTAATGTATCAAATATAGTAAAAATAATTTATTGTAAAGTTTATTGAAATAAAATAAAATTGCCCACATCAGCTTTCATTTTAAATAAACATTATTGTACAAAATAAATATAAAGGAATCAAGAAATAACCCAAAATCTCACTGAATGTAATGGTAAACAAAAGTGTATTAAGTAGAATACCAGAAGAATATAAGCTGTTAAAACAAGTTAAATATTTCAATTAAAACTAATAGAAGGTACGGCTTATTTATTAAGAGTTTAAAATGTATATAGAAATCAAGTTTAAAAATGTAGATCAATATTATTTATTATGACAATAAAGCGTAACACATAGCTAATTAAAAATACAGAAACTGTTAATATTCAAACGTAGGACAAAAAAATTTTGAGTTTTAACAAATATATACGTAATAACGCCCGTTTTGCTTCATTCCGAGTTTCCCACATTATCTTATAGAAGTTTTTTCCCTTTCTACAATCGCTGACTTAGCATTTCTCTTCATTTCCCAAGCTAAACCAAAACACTTTTAACGTTTTATTTTGACAACTTTCGCTATCTTTGAATGTACTAATTAATCGCTTCTTCGTTACCTTCCAAGCTGGATATCATTTCTTTGAACTACCTACAATGTAAATTACGATGGTAAAATGACTCGCGACATTACCGATTTCACTCGTAGTAGCCTCCGGACTGGCTACACAAAGGCGGCAAGATGCGAAAAACGCATATAAAAATATTTTTAAAATGTAACACAATCAAGAAGTTTCAAGTTAGAGGCGGAGCACAATTTCGGGAATGATGACATCACATGTTCGTCTCCATGCTTCCGTGTGTGTTCCAACACTACCGTTCTTTATTGTTGATACTCCTTCTTGCATGTCAGCCTTCTAGTTCCTGTATTTAAAACTAAAATTAAGAAAGATATGTTGTATATGTTTCCTATTTTTATTGTATCTGTTTACATTTAAGAAAAATTGTTTTGCTATTTTATTATTGAAATGCTATACATATATATTTATCATTCATCCTGTAAAGATCCCAGTCTGTTTTACAACAGCGCAAGGCATCGTTATCTAATTTTGTAAAATATGTTATTTTCAAATGTAAATCAATGCATTATTACATCATATGAAGCATATTATATTTTCACATTTTCATTGGTTTATTTTTTCTTGAGTAGTAACTCAAAATTCATTCTGTCCACATTGTGGTGAGTCGTGCAATGTATGTGCTGCAAGCCAGCCTCACACAGTAGGAGGTTGTTTCGTAATAATATCAGTTTTGTTCCATTGCACGATTTGCATATTAAAAAATTCAGCTGTTTCACTATTGCACTTAAACAATTCTACTTGTGTTCACTATCCATTTCTTCGTTGACAGCAATCTAATAACAAAACCCATTTAATAATTTGTTTTGATTGCACTTCTCTCCGACTACTAAATGCCCAACAACTTTGACTCTCTTGGGACGTACGTATGCTTCTCTAGCTGCCTTCGGGCTGGATCCCAATTCTTTAAACTCCCTCTAATGATAATAAAACCACACATAACTAGAAGGCTGACATGCAAGAAGGAGTATCAACGATAAAGAACGGTAGTGTTGGAACACACACGGAAGCATGGAGACGAACATGTGATGTCATCATTCCCGAAATTGTGCTCCGCCTCTAACTTGAAACTTCTTGTGTTACATTTTAAAAATATTTTTATATGCGTTTTTCGCATCCTACCGCCTTTGTGTAGCCAGTCCAGAGGCTACTACGAGTGAAATCGGCAATGTCGCGAGTCATTTTACCATCGTAATTTACATTGTAGGTAGTTCAAAGAAATGATATCAAGCTTGGAAGGTAACGAAGAAGTGATTAATTAGTACATTCAAAGATAGCGAAAGTTATAGCAAAATAATATATAATTCCTAATGATAATAAAACCACACATAACACTGCTTGTCGGTTCCAGTTAGTTTCTGTCTACACCTTGCAGAAGCCTCCAGGAGTGCTATACATACATTAAATAAAAGGAATTGAGACTTGACAAATGAAAAACATGCAAATAGGAGAAAATTTCAATTTTATTTTGCCATTCAGAAACTCTTTATTATTTACAAATAACATATGAACAACTCTTTAAAATATGAAAAACAATTAACAATGCAGATAAAATTTTATAGAAGACAGGCTGAATCGGAAAAGAAAGCATGATGCATAAATTTTATGCAAGTGACTGTTTCAAATTATTAAGAACACATCTTCAAAAATCTAAGTACATCTTTTGAAAAATGTCCTGTAACTTTCTTCAAATAAACTTTAATAACTAGTCACTCAATAAAGAAGACACGATGTTAAGTGATAAAAATTAAAATTAATTAAAAGGTTATTTCCCTCTTAATTTAAAAAATAGTCTTCCTTGCAAATGAAAAAAAGCTATTACATTTCTCACATTCTCCAAAGTATCTAACATAAATTTCTGTGCTAGCTTATTTTTCTAAAATAACAAAACAATCTAAAAGCCTTTTTATCTTCCTGACAGGGTAAAACATTTGACTTGATAGTAATGTTTGTAAAAATGTTTAATTTATATCTTTTTTTTTTTAAATAAACACTTTTTTTCTACTAATTGACTTCTTTTTTTTCGTAAAATTTTAAATTTTATATGGATTTTTAGAAGTAAATTTCACTGGAAGTTTGTGGATAAGAGAAACACGGGGTTTCAAAAATCTTCTTAACTCGTACCGTATTTTTTTTTTAGCAACTAAATTCTCCTTTAAATAGTATACAAGAGGAAGACTTTTAAATTTTTTTTTTTTTTTTGCATTAGACTGTGGTTTCATTTCCTCTGTACATTGAATATAAGAAAAGGTTTTTAGAAGCAGCTATTTTTAAATTATAAGAAAATTAATATTTTTATCTGTTTTCCTTGACATTCCCTTAGAACTTAATTATAACCATCTTCTATCTGAAATTTAAGAAATTCGAATTAAAACCTATGAAAAGATAGAACACAGTTTCAAATTCTTATATATTTTAAATGCATTTTACTAACTTTACAATACATACTTTGTATTTTTTTAAATTTTCTATTATAAATCAAACAAATGAAGTAATATATTTTTATTAGATGCACTACATTTTTTACGAGTACATGAATACTTAAAACTTATTCTCAAAAATTCTTTCAAATGCAATTTACTTCTGGTAAATTGGGAATTTTAAATTAAGTATGTTATAATTACTTGATCTTTATCTCTATTCATGGATTCTGACAAAGTGTTTTATTTTAAATTCGGCATTTTCTTTTATCGATACATGTATAAAGTTTGTATAAATTATACAAGGATTATAAATGTAATATTTAAAACCACTGAACTTCCCATCTCTCTCCTTTTTTTTTTTTTTTTTTTTCATTCTTATTTAAAAATACTCGAGATAAAAACAAAGTAAATTAATAAACGCAGTAAAAAAAAATTACCAAACTAGAGCAAATAGAAGAAACTTTTAAAAAGCAAACCCTTTTGCAGAACAAGATCACTGTAATTATAGTAATGCAATTATTGTTATATTTTATCATTAAACTATTTTCCAAAGAAGTTGATAAACAAGTATTTTAAACCAACAAAGAGATTTCATTAGTAGAAAATTACAAAAAAAATACAATGTATGCATCTCTAATACAGTAAAAATAGCAAAAGCATTAATATACACATTTTATATTTGCCACTGATTTATTAGTTTTTGCATTCAAATTGTAATTCATTTCATGTTAATTGAGGATTTGCAAGCAACACAAGCCCTATAGTTATTGGTACCCTACGTAAGTTGAACTTCGGCATCTTTTTAAGTTTAATTACAAAACCTTTTTCTTCGTGAAAACTAAAAATGCAAAAAAGTTATCTAGGTTATTTTCACAACCAGCATTTAAACAATATGAATATTTATCCTAACTTAATATACTTATTACTTTTATTTTTTAGCCTATAGATTAGCAAATCGTTTCATGGCACTTTCTATATTTGTATTCGTTGTAATATAATTTTCTGTTGACAAAATTGCCAAAGAATTAATTGGCCTTGTATTGATACATGGGCCATCTTAGTTACATTTTTATAAATTTTAATTTACTACAACTTTGTTCGTCAAGAGTGCCACAGTAACAGGTATTATGAGCATTATTCTTAATGCAACCCGGCACATTTGGCATGACATACTATATGAAACTAATTAATATAGAGCTTAAAATTAATTTATTTAAAACAAAATTACACTATATTAATAAAATAATTAAACAAATTTTCACAATATAAGTCACTTACCTATGTCCATAATGAGTCTTCTCCGTACAATATTTATTTCTCAACAGATTTGAAATGAAATTTATATTACAAATTTATTTCAATATATTTAAAAGCTGGAAATTAGAGCAGGTATTTATGAAGTAACATGAACGTAATCAAAATCGATTTTTTTTTCTATAAAAGGATTTGGAAAACAAATTTTATACTGCATTACAATCCCATTCCCAAGAAGATTCTACAAGTACTCAGTGAAAGTAATAAATGTTAAAAAATGATGCTAATGATAGCTAATAAGAAAAATTCATTGAACATGAAAAAGTATCTTGTTACTCTTCATCCCAAAAACGAGAGGAATGCCTGATGGTAAGAAATAGCCCACTCCTTAAATTTCAGTACAAAACAGGAGACAAAGAATTTTCTTTTAAAAGATAAATAAAATTTTCATTTAAAATGTTCAGCTAGGATTTCATTTGACAATCATAAAATTATGAGGACAAATATTAAAAAGCCCTTATTTCCTTTTAAAATTTCACATCAACGTTTTTTGAATGAATACAAAATTTTGTCTCAGTTTATTACTACTGATTAAAATTATTCTATTAATTTGGATGAAGAACAAAGATTATTTTTCCATGATTTTATTATCACTTGTTTCCATAACTCACATTAAAACTGATTGAAATTCATTATTTCCCTACTGAGAAACACTGCCCTGTTGTATTTAAGATTTCAACAGCGATTATTTTTCAGATGAAATTAGAATTCTTCAAAATATTTGTTTTCTGTATTTAAAGCAGTGGTGGGATGTTTGAGTCAAGCTCGTCTGAAAGAGTCGATGTGCTGCTTTAATAAAGCTTTAAAATAATAATTTAAATTTTAAGAAATTGCCAATTGCAGCTTTAGAAATATATGTTAGAAGCGTTGAAGAACTTTTCTCAGTATTGAGGCTTATAAAAGCTATCTTGAATCTACCATGAGAGAAGATCCTATATTTGTTCTTAATAATAAAATAATTTCTATAACTGAATGTATTATTAATATAGCATCTTGTGATTAAAATGTCCACTTTCTTTTGCTTGTCATTCTATAATACTTTGGTACCTATTAGTTTAGTATTGTTATTTTTATACGTATTTTTTATAATCAAATTAAGAATATATTTTAAGTGAATTACTACATCTTTAAAGTTGTAAAAAATACTTTGTTGATGCAAAAACTGTTTTTATAAATATACGAGTTCAATAAAAGACGTATTTATTTCACAAATTCTTCTAAATTCGTTAATAAAGACGTAAAATTACGAAAAGAGTTAGGGATTGGTACAAAAATATGATTCGGGAGTCAGAATGTTTTGGGCCAACTCCCAACCCCTGATTTAAAGAATAGTCACTGAACTATTTCATGGACATTGATTTCACTGTGTTTCCCTCTGTTCCTTCTCAAAACAAATTATAGTAATTTATAATTTTATAAGCACATTCATGAATTTTACAATATGCACTGCAAAATTTTTTTTTTTTATTTATCTTAAACAACAAATATTTCTTCTTCTCCCCAAGCATATTTTAAAACTAAAACTTTCAGTTTACTAGCAATTTCACTGCCCTAAAACTATTTTGTAATTTAAAAAAATTGAAAGTAGCTATGATTTTTACTTAGCATTTGAGTAAAAATAATTATATTAATATTATTAAAATACAATACAAATTTAACCTGCAGAAAGACATTTTTTAAAGAAACATCATCAGTTTAATGACTTTAAAACTTTTACAACATAAAATTTTAAGCTATTCTTATTACTATATCAAAATAAAAATTTGTTTCTTAATTTTTTAACATCAGCTAAACAAATTTTTACACTATTCTTGTTAACTATATAAAAATAAAATTCTTCCCATATTTAAAGCATGCACACACAGAAAAAAAAGGTTGATTGATTTTAATTTAAAATTATAGTCTAGATATAGGAATCTAAAAAAAGTTTAACAAAAATTGACTTTGAAAATGAAAAAATTAACTGAAATTTTTTTTTAAATGATTAACTATTTTTGCTATACAAACAAAACCAAATAGAACAGGACACACAAAATATAAAAATTGCAGTTTTTCTTTCTTATTGTATCATCCTGAGAAATTAGAATGCTAAATATCATGGGATAAAGAGAACAAAAATGTGTCATTACTATCTATATGAAGCCAGCCACATATTAAAAACTCAAGTTATGACAAATACACGTAAAATAACCAAAAATTCTTATTAAAATCTAGTAAATTAAATAGTTATTTAAGAATTTTATTGAATGCACCATCATTGTTAATAATAAATTGGATATCAATATTAAATAATAACAGCTAATAAGATATTTATACACTTAACAAAATAATCTAAACAAATATAATTTTATTTGTTAGCTACAATTAAATTAAAATATAAGCAAAATATAACAGCAAACCAGAACTATTATACGCTACAATCTATTTAAATATTATTAGTATGATAAGTAAGTACTCAAATAAAAAACAAGTATTCAATTAAGCTAAAAACTTTGTGTTTAATTTTAGAAATTAAGCTTAAAATGCATACAGAATTTTTCTTTAATTTTTATGAGGAAAGTAGCATCTAGCTTACAAAATGAACAGTATACAAGCTGAAATGCCCCACACCTCTCACCAGAATATACATCTTTAAAAAGAGGAACTGCCAATTTTACATACTGCACATCATAAAATATATTTTAAAAATGCTTTTTACAATGATGTGAAAATGAAAAAGCAACTAAATAAATAAAACTAAAATAAATTTTTCAGAACATAAAACACACCTTTAAAGAATAAATTAAGCTAAATAATGGAATTAAATAAAACCAATAACATATTTTATTGATTTTTTTAATTTTTAGAAAATTCAACAACATTTGTATTTAAAAAAATCTGGCAAAATATTTTAATTGTTTCCATTTAATTTAAACATTTTCTCAATAATATTCAAAGATAGTAAAATAAATGAGAATATTTATAGAAAAATAGAATCATTAAAAAGTCTTACCTGACATTCAGATTTAACTATCAAATAGGTTATTAGTGAAAGAAAAATGTCATGCATTTAATAAAATAAAATATATAATATTTCAAAGCTGATTCCCCCTCCTAATCTTTGAAGTATCCCAGAATGGTATCTATATTTCAGAATATAAATCTTAAGCGGGGAAGAGCATGGTTTGTGACAAAATGAAAATGAAATGATTAGTGACAAAATGAAAATGAAATGATTAGTGTCAAAATGATAATGAAATATTTTACTGTTCATTTTTTTTTATTTCTTAGGAAATTCTATAAAATTTTAATTTTACAAAAAAGAATTTGGCAACATATTTTAAGTGATTCTTTGATATTGAAATTCTATTCTATCCCCTAGTTTCATGCTGAGTTAGCATTCACCAAAAGGCGATGATTGCTTAGACTAAATAAATTAAATTGATTGAATAAATATAAACTTTCCATTATTTTTCTCAATAATATTTGAAGGTATTAAAATAAATGAAAAATTTTATAGAAAATAAAAGCATAAAAAAAGCTTACATGATATCCAAATTTAATTATCAAATGGGTTAATATTATTTCTAAAGTAAGCAAAATTTCCTTACACATTTATATAAAAATCAGCTCACAGAGATAACATCCCTTCTAGTAACTTAAAAATACTGAAAATTCAAATTATCATATTCCCTTGTTTGTAATTCTATTTCTACAGCCTAAAATTACATATTTTCAATGTTAAAAAGGAAAAATAAATACCTACTTGATAAACATTAAAAAAGAAAAAGCAACATAATAGTAAAATATTAGTACAAGCAAACTTACCTCCCACCACTAAGTCAACTTAATCATACATCCTTTTACAGTAAAGTAAAATGAGAAGTATAACATTAAAGACAGAACTAAATGCTTTTTTCTAAACACCTGTCTTTAAACTTTGTCAATTTAAAGAACTTATACAAGTATTAAAATATTTAATATATAAAGGAAAAATTTCGAAAAGCATCTAGGATATACAAAGAACAATTTTTTTTATACACTATAAACAAGAAATTATAAATCACTCAGAATGGTTTTCATGAAAACATTAAGAATATGGATAGTAACATTTATTTAATTCTAAAAAAAAAAAAAAAACCCACACATTAGATAAAGATTATTTTTTTTTTTTTTCAATTATGCAATACTTCTGTTATAAGAAAAAGTAATAAAGTTCAGAGAGTTCGACTTTACACACTACTATGGTAACAAGCTTAGATTATAAAATCATGAGAATAAGTCTAAATGACATTCAACATTCTAAATTTAAGGACAGGGTTTATAATACAGATTAAACACAAATAATATAAAAAAGGTATGCATTAAAGGCATTCCCGACATACTTATTATTGAGATTAAAGCCATGTTTATAAAATGCTGAAACTTAATGATGAAAATCTACATTTTTACAGAAGAATTTAAACCTGAATTTGAATCATTACAAATAAGTACAGAAAAAGTAATCATTAAGTAATAATTATAAAATATCAACTATATCAAAAATTGCTTCTAGAAGAAAATCCATCAATTTGCTTTAACATCATCAATGGTGGAGGTGAAACAGAAAATTTACTATTTTTTGGTCAACTATAAATGTCAGCTAATAATGCCTAGGATTTTCATGTTTTATCAAAAAGCATGTAAAATATCACATAGCTTCCATCACAAATAAATAAATGTTTTAAAACATTTAAAATTATATAAAATGAAATAAAAAATAAGTCCCAAAAATTAAGAATAATATTGTCTGTATTCTTCCTCTCCAGTGGGTTTTCAGCAATTTATGTTTGGAAACCAGAGAATATTTTTTTTGTAATTCTTAATATTTATAATATGGCTTGTTGTTGTAGTAAACATTGCAGATAACAGTCTCATTTTTTTTTTTTTTTTTTTTTTGCATTGTTGAAAAGCTATAATGATGATGAATTAAAAGATGTTGACATGAATAATTCATTGTCAACCACGAATACAATTTTGTAGACCCATTATTTAACTAGATGTTACACACAAATATAAAGTATACTTATATAGACAACAATATAATGATGATAGGGACCCAGAATTGCATAAATTTTTATGTAAAAAAAAAAAAAAAAAAAAAAAAAATCAGAAATTCTGAACTTATTATAAGGTGATCAGACAAGAACTTTATTAAAACTTTCAAGAATAAATAATGTTTAAAATAAATTAAATAAAAAATATCAATGTTATAAATACATTTTAAAATTATTTTTGTTCTATTTAAGGAAACCAAATGCCAATTAAAATGTATATTCTGCATTTTAATAAATTTGCAGATAATCTTTTGTTACTTAGATATTTCATTATTATAAAGCACTAAGATAAATAAAAGTAAAACAAATACTCTAAAGATGAACACTTATTATTAATCAATTGAACAGAGAAATCTACCCAAAACTTCTGGAGAAAAATAATTTAACTACAAATAAAATTTAAAATGTTATAAATCTGTGTATTTTTCTGGAAATGACCTTTTACTTCATTAGATTTCATTTAAAATAATATAACACATTGGATAACATAAAATGTATACAATTAGCCACTACTTGAAATTTAAGACAGATTGCAGATATGAACTATAATAAGAAATAGCATCTCAGGAGTAATTGTGGTTAGCACCGAAATTTTTAAACTACATGTAAATTTTTCCGAAATTGTGCGCCAAACAAATAAGGGTACCTTAAACTCAACAAAAAATCTATAGATGTTGTTTCATACCATTGCCTACAGAATTCCATAAACTTTTTAAGAATCTTTATTTCAGAGATGCAGAAATAAGCAATTTTTCAAAAAAGCCATATTTGTGTAATACGCAATATAAAATTTTCGGAATTGGGAAGCGTCAAATTTTTGGAGCATAATCACTGCTGCAGCATCTGTTGATCATATGGCATCTCTTGAGTATAATAAATTTCATTTCCGATAAATATAATACGTTCATTAAACAGTATATATCATTATTATAAATTTAATTGGATTATTTTTCAGAAATACCTACTTACCGATAACAAGTAAACTAATTACATAAAAAAGACAGATTCATACAGAACATTTGTGAAAAGACGCCGTTAACTTCAGCTTGTAGTCACAGTTACAATTTTTTCAGGAACATAAATGTCAGTTAACTGTAAAATAACTGTTCTGGTTATAAAAATTCTACATGATTACAGAAAGTAGCTAAATTTGTATGCGTCCGCTTTAAAATATAGTTTCTCATATATAACACTTGATATAATTTCTAATGATAAATTACTATTACAAATATTTAATAACAGGTTTAATCAATAATTAGAATGAATATTTAAAAATTTAAATTTAGTATTTTTTAATATGGGTTTAATCGCACACTAATAACAGGTTTCGTTTACTTGGTGAAAAATTATGTTCATTATTTCGATTACCCTATAATTTCATCGATTGTTATTATTAATATAATGAGCATGATTAACATTTTTTAAAGCATCTAATTTTACCTTTAAATCTCATAAAGTAGGAAAACCTTTACGAAGAATTCTACTAATACTAATGTACTACACGAAGTGCGTTTAAAATATATATATATATGTGTGTGTGTGTGTGTGTGTGTGTGTGTGTGTGTGTGTGTGTGTGTAGAGTTACACCGGTTTCAAATGATTCATCCCGGCCGAACCTGCAGTTTTGGTCTAGGGTATTTGACATGCAAAACGCAGTAACGGGACGTTACTTTAAATAAAGCCATTTAATATTCTATTTTACAATGATATTTACATTAATTAAGGGGTTAAACATCTCTCGCTGCTTGACGCAGCGTCCCGCCAGAGTTCCTGCCAGCCGTCTCCCGTTCTCTTTCTTCATCTACGGGGATCTTGCCCCTTCTCCAGGGGTCAGAGTTCAAAGTTGAATACTCCCCCACATCGTAAACAGGCTCTGTCAAAGACAAGCGACCGCAAGGTGTCGCTATCTGGTGATTACCAAAAAAAAAAAAAAAAAAATAAAAATAATAATAATAATAATAATAATAATAATAATAATATCTCACATATATATCGTAAGTGATCCGCATTTAGTAAGTGATTTTTTTTTCCTTTATGAAAACAACACATGTATGCGAAATGACGCATTGTATAATCCCCCCCCTGAAGAAATGAGATATCCGTAATAACTTTCACAATTATCATTAAATATTCACAAAAAGTGGCACCCCTAGAAATAGCATGAAGGAAATTTATTTGTAGTGCAATGTAATTCATTAACAAAATTAACTAACATGGTTGAATTAAATGCTAACAGTAAAATTTTCCATTTCCTTAGCCGAGAGTTTTAGAGCTCAATTGCTCTAAAACTCTCGGCTAAGGAAATGGAAAATTTTACTGTTAGCATTTAATTCAACGTATAGTAAAAATCTGTGCACACCAATTTTTTATCAAGAAATTCCAGTTACTTCCACATTTACAATCATTTCATTTATTGACTACTACTTTTATGGTACTGTTTTAAGCTGAATCAATTATGCAGCAGTTAAATGTTTAATCCGTCATTTCTGAAATGCATATTGGAATTCCACTTTCGTGCCAACGAACATATGACAACAAAATCAATGCAAACTAACTTTATTGGCTGATTTTACTGATTTATCTCGTTGGCCTAACCAATGGCAACTACTCTCAAACCTTATCAGCGCGCCGGCAGGATCCATTACAATTAACTCCCATCTCTCTATTCCTGTCACTTGAATATGCATAAACATGAAATTTCAATAAAAGGTAAAATCTCCGTTGTTCTTTTTCTTATTGAGTAAGAAAACAACATCATAAAAAGAAACTTCTGACCATCTCTTCAACACTTTTATAGACAGAAACAATTTTTTAGATTAATATATTCTACACGGCTATATTTTAATACTTTGCTCCTGGTGGCGTGGTCACTTGCATCTTAATTTTTAATCATTGGACTTTTCCTCTCGTAATCAAGATTATTTTTAAATGTATGGTTTTCATATTTGTTCTCTTATTTATAAGTTTGTTAGCAATTCATTAATACGTGGTGTTTACCTTCTTTTGAGTTAAAAGTTAGTTTACGAAAAAATGTTTTATTTTCTCTAGAAGGGCCAATCTGTTAATAATACATAAATTGTAATATCATCTTCTTTCTTGACTACTATAGCGTATAGTATAATCACCGATTGTGTGAAAATGTAAACAACCGGTTTAAAAGTGGAAATGGACGAATCGGTTACATGTTAAGGATACTAGTCAGACATACGAGACAAGACAATTTTGAGAAAAAAATTCAACGATAATTGTGAAAATTTTTTTATCCATTTTTCTTTTGATATTATGTTTAAAATTTTAATCACTAGACATTAAAATTGTTTTTATTGTAAGTAAAACTCTTCCAAAAATACTTATCTTCCCTATTTCACCACTCTGTTACAACCTGCCCGAATTGGCCGCTCATCAATTTTCCACACAATCAATGGTTGAAATACGGCTGCTTTTAAAATATAAAAATTAGCATGCGACTCTCATTTACCTCGTACTTTCCCACCCTGGTTCTACACTGACCATACTAAAATACCCATTTTTCCAGAATCTTCTTAGAAAGTATTGCGATTTCTATTTTAAATTCTTTTTCAATATCCCCTCCCCCTCTCTTCAATTTTGCCTTAGCGATAAAAACGGAATATTTCATTTTTTTCCCGATTAGAAAACATATTCAGGATTGTGAGAGAATCAGAAAGTCAGACAAATCAGGGAAAAGTTAAAAAATATCTAAAAATCAGGACAAATTGCTGATGAGAGTATTTCCCTCAAGCATGAGTGCTATCGGGGAATTTGTAGGATCGTTACAAAAGTGATAGAGCGCGCTATTAGCGCTTAAGCATGCTCGCAGGCGGCAATTTTGTGTCCAAGCATGCTTGCCAACTAGCATCGGTATTCATTTTACGGCAACCTAATTTACGTTTTTTATGACGAGCTGTCCAGTTAATGATATCTCATTTTTATACTTATGTTTCTGTATTGAGTGTGTTTACTTTTATTTGTGCGTTACTGTACTCTTGCTATTATTTGTGCTCATGCTATTGCTTAAGCCAATTTAGAAAGGTAATAATTTTATTATAATGTTTAATATTTTAATAATTATCAATATATTATTAATTGTTTTATTATAATTACTTGTTGTGTATTAAGCTGAAATTCATTCCTTTAGAATAGTTTCATAATCCTTTAGCTGCTGCATTGATTAGCCTTTGTTGCTTATATATTTAATTACTGAAAATTAAGTCTAGTGAATTATTATTTATGTACATTTTAAATGCATTAAGTCTAAATTATTTATTAAATATCCTTTAGCCTACGGGGTCTGAATGGCTAGCGCTCTGGCGCTCGATAGGTTTCATGGATGTTTGTAGTGGTTCGAATCCACTTTAAAGTGTAGGTCCCGGTCTGTTTAGCCTAAAGTGTGCACAAGATGACCGTAGAGCGACAAACCAAACCTTTAGCCTATGCGTTGAATGCATACTTTAATTTGTTATTTGTGTGTTTAATTACTAATTCTCCTTTTAAATTGGGTTTCCATTATATGTGCACGTAGAGAGAGAATGAGAGAAAAAAAAAAATTCAAAATTCAATGGTATAGTGTTGCCTTTAAAAGACACATTCTGGAAGAATTGCCGTTCACCCTTTCCTAATGTTTTGCTATTTCTTTTAGCTAGTATCTTAAAAAAAAAAGAAGACAATTGCTAAAATAAATAATGTAAATCCCTCTTAATAAAAATTGCTTAAATTAAACAATTGATCTGTAATTATTTTAGTAAGAGTGGTTTTCTTATAATTTGGGGTTTACTGTAATATTATATAGTCTACAGTAAAGATTTTTTTTTTTTTTTTAGGATGTTCATTCAATTTTTTAAAAATTAAATTTCATAAAATATATTATTTTTCTTATTAAATAACTGCTAAAAATAACTTTAATAAAGTATATTGTATACATACAGATTTTGAGTAGGGAGAAAGCCAGGAAGCTAATATAATTAGTAGCAGGAAATGTTGCAAGTTTAGTCAGCGAAAAGCCAGGAAATTTTTTTCATAATTTTTTGTAGCCACCCTGATATTTGATCTCATATATTTGTGTTAACATTTCATGCATTTTAATCCTTTGGTTAATCAAGAATTAAAATGCATGAAATGCTATTTTTTTTATCAACTCGTAAAATTGGAGTAACGTGTGATAATTTTTCACTTGTGTATCCCATTAATATTATAAAATATTGATAAGTAATTGCTGAAGTAAATATAATTCCACTGTATTTTGTCTGAATTACAATTTTAGAAAAAAATTTATTTGGCTTGAAGTTTGCAATAAAGTAAATTAAAATATAAGATCATGAGTGTATGGCAATGAAAGTCTTTTTTGTCTATCTGAAAGATATTTCTGAAATTAAGAGGAAATTTGTATATTTAGTTTTTTGAATGTGCTTTTAATGTAAAGGTAAACTAGTTGAATTTTATCAAAAGCAACATTCCTATGAGTAATTATTTACATGTATATAATAAAGATATTTATAAGTGCTATTGAGATTTATAAATGCTTATTATGCTATTTACTCAGCTGGTATTTCGACCCTAATTAGTTTAATCATGTTATAGTTTTCATGATAGTTATTTTGATTAGTTTATTATTGCACAGACTAAATCTTTCACACCCATAACTAAAATGAAATAAAAGTATCCCTATAGATAAATTATTAATTGCCTATGAAATTATTAAAAGGTAAATAGTTTAATTACAGTAAAAAAGATAAAAATTTTTATCTTTTTACTGTTGAATTAAAGTACCTTAAAAATTGCAGGTAAAACAATTTAATTACTATCACTCACATTTTCAGACTTTCAACAAAAATAATGAATTTACTTTATATTCTTATTATAAAATTGTTCATTAGTTTATATAATGATCAGGATAAATTTGATAATTGAATGTTTTACCTGTAATTCAAAAATCTTATTTCATTAACTAACATTAAAATAAAATGTAAATAAATATAATTAAAAACATATTTCAGAACTCAAGAAGAAAACCACTTATTCTATATTTGAATATATTTCAAATTACACTCATGTCCATAAATTAAGGATAATGAAGTTCAGGCAAAGAAAAGAGACAGAAGCAAAACAAATTTGACTTATTTGTAAAGTCTATTTATTAAACAAAAAGGTAAAGAGCAAAAAAGATGCTATATGTTTGACATAATTAATAAAAATTGCGATTTTTACTCCCTGGAGTAAATTTAAAAAAAAGAATCTATTTACAAAAAACAGTATAACATGGTTAGTATGATGGTTAATATGGAGTATGTCTTCCGGACGATGCAATACAGGCCTTACAATGCCTAGGCATGCTGAGTATCAAATTATCAATCTGATCTTGGGGAATATTACACTACTCATCAAGCAATGCCCTCCGAAGTTCCGGTTGACAGGTGGGAGGGGGTTGACGGGCTGCAATTCGTCGGCCAAGCATATCCCACACATGCTCTATTGGATTCAAGTCCGGTGAGTATGCTGGCCAATCCATACGGGTGATATCCTCCAATCGAAGGCATTCGTCTACACTGTTTGCACGGTGAAGACGGGCGTTGTCATCCATAAACAGAAATTCAGCACCCATGGCGCCCCGAAACAAACGTACATGTTGTTCCAGAATGACATCCCGATAGATGTGGCCTGTCATCGTTACACTCTGAACATGCAGGTCAGTTCTGGAACCAAGAATAATTCCTCCCCAAACGAGCCATCCTGCACCACCGTAACGGTGTCGTTCAATGGTGTTCTCTTGGTGGTAACGGGTACCTGGCGCTCTCCATATGAAAGTCCGGCGAGAATCAGACTGCAAACTAAACCTGGACTCGTCGGAAAACATCACACAAGACACTGTTGCGGTGTCCACAATGCATGCTCTCTACTCCAGGTTAATCGCAGGCGACAGTGAGTTGCGATAAGTGGAACACATCTGACAGGCCTACGAGCATATAGACCAATGTGCCCTAAGCGTCTGTACACGGTCTGCCTTGAAGCTGTCGTAGCGGTAGCTGAAGAGAGCTGACGAGACAGGTCTGATGTTGTGCTCCGTCTGTTTCTTTTGGCAGTAACTGCTAAATACCGGTCCTCATTCGGCGTTGTAACTCGGGGGCGACCTGTGCTGTAACATCTACTCACATTACTATCATCTTGGAATTGTTGCCAAAGCCTGGAGATGACACTCTGGGCGATTCCAAGTTCCTCGGATACTTCCAGCTGGGTACGTCCACATTCCAGTCGTCCGATAATTCTACCACGTAAAAAATCATCCAAATGCTTCCTTTGTGCCATAACTATGCGGTTATTGCACTGAAAGGCTTTTAAAGCGCTTGTGAAAATTTTTACTTCTTTGCCACTATTCCTTATATACCCCTCTCTTACACTCTCGTCATTGTGACGTACTATCCGCGCCATCTGGTGGTTTCCTGTAATTTGCATATTCTTCTTCAAGATGTGTGTGATAATTTTACAGGTGAAATTCTTATTTTAGAGTTCAATTTCTGTGTGATTCTGAATTATCCTTAATTTATGGACATGAGTGTATAACAGCCTAAGCAAAATTACATAACATGATAAATCGTGTTGTCTATTGCTATTTCCCCAAATTTCTATAATAAAATACCATAAGCTCTTCCTTTTTTTTACTTTATAAATTGTTATAACATAAGTAAGAATTATTAAGCATAATACACTGAAGTGACAAAAGTCATGGGATACCTCTTTATATCGTGTCGGCAATCCTTTCGCCCGGCGAAATGCAGCAACTCGACGTGGCATGGACTCAACAAGTCGTTGGAAGTCTTCTGCAGGAATATTGAGCCATGCTGTCTCGATAGACGTCCATAATTGTGAAAGCGTTGATGGTGCAAGATTTTGGGCACGAACAGACCTCTCGATGATGTCCCATAAATGCTCGATGGGATTCATGTCGGGCGATCTAGGTGGCCAGATCATTCGTTGGAATTGTCCAGAATGTTCTTCAAACCAATCGCGAACAGTTGTGGCCCGGTGACATGGCGCATTGTCATCCATAAAAATCCCATCGTTGTTTGGGTACATGAAGTCCATGAATGGCTGCAAGTGTTCTCCAAGTAGCTGAACATAAGCATTTCAGTCAATGTTCGGTCCAGTCGCACCAGAGGACCAAGTCTATGCCATGAAAAAACAGCCCACACCATTACGGAGCCACCACCAGCTTGAACAGTGCCTTGCTAACAGTTTGGGTCCATGGCTTCGTGGGGTCTGCGCCACACTCGAACCCTACCATCAGCTCTTACCAACTGAAATCGTGACTCATCGGACCAGGCCACGGTTTTCCATTCATCTAGGGACCAACCGATATGCTCACGTGCCCACGAGAGTCGCTGCAAGCGATGTCGTTCTGTCAGTAAAGGCACTAGAGTCGGTCTTCTGCTGGAATAGCCCAAGAAAGCCAAATTTCTCCGCACAGTTCTAACAGACAAGTCCCTTGTACGTCCCACATTGATTTCTGCGGTTATTTGACGCAGTGTTGCTTGTCTGTTAGAATTTACGACTCTTTGCAGACGTCGCCGGTCTCGGTCGTTAAGTGCAGGCGGTCGACCACTGCGCTGTTCATGGTGGGATGTTATGCCTGAAATTTCATACTCTCGGCACACTCTTGACACAGTGGATCTGGGAATGTTGAATTCCCTAACGATTTCGAAATGGCATGACCCATGCGTCTAGCTCCAACTAACATTCCCCGTTCAAAGTCAGTTAATTTCCGTCGTGCGGTTATCATCACGTCAAAACCTCTTCACATGAATAACTTGAACAGAAATGAAAGCTCTGCGAAAGCACTGCGCATTTATACCTGTTCTACGCGATGCTACTGCCATCTGAAAATTTGCATATTGCTATCCCATGACTTTTGTCACTTCAGTGTATAACATACAGTGGCAGAGAATAATGTCTACATGCACTTAATGCATCCATTACTATTTCACTAGCAAACATTCTCTGAAAGACTAAAATATGAATTAATCTAGCCTTAAAGAGAATATTAACTGGCTTAAAATAACTTACAAAAATTGATGAATGACTTGCAGAAAATATATAATTATGACAAGTGTTTACTTAACATGATTGTTCAAAAATACTTTCTTCTATAATTTCTGTTTTACCTTCAGTGGTTAGGAAGTTATGAGATACTTTTCTGTAAAAGATTAGTAACTATTTGATTCATCATTTGTAATTGTGAACAAATCCAATAAATTGGCCATTTGAATATTTTAAGACATTCTGCAATGAAGAAATCATCAGCATCTTTTAGTACTGCTCACCTACATGGATAGTTTTAATGTATCAAGAATATCGCTAATATCTGAATAATAGATAAAGTTCGATATATCACATAGTGGTAAGCATAGATTAATACCTCTGAAATACATAAAGAGAATAATAAAAGTTTAACAACATATTAATAAATATGCCATTTCTACTTGTCTGGAACCTGGATAATAAAATAATTTCATAAAATAATTCCTTTTCATAAGAAGTTTGTATTATTAAGTTGATAGCAACTACAATACGGAAAAAGTAAACTAATAAATATAAGCTACATATAATAATTATATTTTAGTAAAATATCATACTGTATGTACGATCCCACAGAGACTTTGCTTTTTCTTAATTTCACATCCACACTGCAACTACTAGACAAATAAAAATCTTTATTAATTCAAAATTATAAGAAATAGCAATTCGAAAGAGCTTGCATTTTCATAGGCTAAAGCTTAGTATTTATAAATGTGTATATTTTTCCAACATTTAAAATTAATTAAATTTCTTAATTAGTTCTTCAGCAAAGAGTGTGAACATTAAAACTTCAAAGAATAATGGTAGTAGTGATGAATAATATACTATTCCGGAAAGCAGTTTTTGTTCTTGAAAATTTAAGAGTGGAATAAAGTTGTTTCTTTTATTTCAATCATTGAAAGTGTTTCATTATTTTCGAGCAGCCAGCCCTTATTCTAATAGCTAGTTAGTAACTCATCAAATCATATTAGCTTGTATTAATTTAAAACTTTGAAATAGATGCTGTATCGCACCCTTACCCAACTCATGGTCAGTAGTAATGAGTGCAAAGGCTCTAAGATTTCCATCTACTTGCAGTCACTGATTTTAGAAATGACAAAACTAGACAGCGATTATGAAAGCATGCATATGTGTCACATATGAACAGTCTGGTTGAATGATAAGTTTTGGGTTCTCTCCTAAACAACAAGCAATTCTGTGACACCAATTTTTTTTATTAAAAAATTCCAATTCTAGAGTTATAGAAAAGGGGCTGTATCCATAGTTACAAAATTATTTATTTAAATAATTATAATTACATACTTTTTAATTATTTTATTGCAATTATACTATTTAGAATCAATACAAATAATGGTATAAACTTTAATGACAAGCCCTCACAATAAAATGAATGATAAATGGCTAAAATTCAATGTGAGATGACCAAAACTTTTTTTTTTTAAGCCAATGCCATTAAAGTAAAAACAAACAATAAAATAGACCATTGAGTTTTAACTACACTAGTATAGATTGATGAGCTAATGAGCTTCGAATTACAGCACATCTTTTAAATATTAGTTTTAATAAAATATACATTAGAGTGTGGGATGTTTTTTTTATTACTAATAGATAATTGTTTTTTTTTTTTCATTGAAGAAGCTTATATTATAATATTTATAGTGAATTTAATTTTAAAGTATAAGTGAGAAAAGGCGTTAGATAATAGGTATAATTAGCTTTTTCCTTTTACTTTCTAATAAGCTCACTAGTAATTATCTCCCCATCCTCAATACTTCTCCTTCTTGTAGTCACATTTAATATATTGATTGACACATACTTTGTCTATTTATAATGCAAGATAAAGCTAGTACTGCATTTTAAAGTTGTCTGGTGAAAATTAAATGAATGCACTTATTTGGAACTAAGTCTAAATGAAATATGCATAATCATGTGAGAAATAATTTGTTTTGAAAGGTGAAATAATTTTGTGTTAAATGCAACAAAATAAAAGGTCAATTGAATAAATATAAACATAAAAATCTATTTTTTAAAAATTTAGTGATTGGGAGGGCTCCAACTCTCATTTTGTTGTTTATGATTCAAAAATGAGTTCCATAGTTGAAGTTTTAAATCCGTATAAAATCTATATATTAGATGGACAATACATCAATTTTAGAAATTTCAACATTGTCTAGCACTACTAAAGACAGGAAGATTATACAAACAACAAAATCTTACAAAAGTAGTTTTAATATTAATAAGTGAATTCCTAAGCAAACAGTATCAAAACATCAAATATTTTACTATATGTTCATTTATATAAAGATTTACTAACAGTGTTAATGTTTATTTTTAGAATTTTAAGAAAAACACTTGAAATAAAAGTTTTGTTTTTTAAAATATTTTTACAATGCATTACATATGTGCAATAAATACTAAATAAATGATATACATCTTGAAACAAATTTTAAAACAAAATATTATGGTAATCTGAAATATATGATATACTTAAAACAATTAAATATTTTTCACAAGATACATCTAACTAATACTTTTCTAGTATTAATATTCTCTTTCATGTTATATTTCCCAAAATAAAAGCTTTATGAATTTTTTTTTTTTTTAAAGTTAGGGATATTTAATTAATCTTAGTTCAGAGAAAGTTACAGCAATTTAGTCATTCACTAAACTAGAACATTAAGATATAATCCCCTTTTATTTTTCTTAAATGCAATAATGAACTATATTTAGATAAAAAAAATGTTAAGCTTTTAAAATATAAATACATAACAAATATTCTAATTCTATTAAAATATATCAAATACATATGATAATATATATAACACATACTAAAATAAATTAAAGCACATCCTTCTATTAAGAAGAGTTATGAATTTTCTTCTAGTATACAGTTTTTAATATTATTCCTTTATTTTATTATAACTGCCAACAAAAATATTACCAAAAAATTAATACAGAAATTTTAGTTAAACATTTATATATATATATATATAAAATGCTTAACTAAAATTTCTTAATTTTTTTTTTTTTGTAGTACAACCTTTCTAAAATTAATTATTTCAATCAAAGCTTAGGACTTCTTGCTCTAAAAAATATTTCCTTATCTGTTCCTAAAAAGGTTAAAGTTAATTAAAAATATATTAGACCATAATATGATATTTAAAAATCCTTTAATTCAACAACTAATTATTTCATATTCCTTTAAATATGAATTAGAATACACAAATATGAATAAATTAACTATGTAAAATTTTTAAAAAGGGCTGAAAATTTAGCAAATTACTTCTTCCATTATACAAAAACATTTTTAACTGGGAAATTTAATATAGATATTTTTCATGTTAAAAACATTGTTTTTACTGGATAAGTCTCTAGAGAACATTTAATTAATAATTCTCTCTTTAATCTTTTCAGCTTAGAGTTGAAACATTTTTGAATAACATCTCTGACATAATATTCATTTATTATTAATTTTTTAAATTTCTCCTTAATACTATCAAAATACTCTTGAATAAATTCTGTATTTCAAATAGAAATACAGAATTTATTCAAGATAGTGATTTTGATAGTGTGTTTACATTTTGATAATTTATATTTTATACTTATTTAATATGAAATATAAATAATAATTTATATTTATTTAATATGAAATTTATATTTATTTAACATGAAATATTTTCATTTCTTAAAATTAATTCAATGCACATAATTATTCAAATGCATAATCTTTTATTATTATATGCTTAGTAATATTAAATTTATGATTCTATCTAAATATTAAAGTCATAAACTTTATTATTAATTAAAAACTTCTGCATAATTTTTCTTATTGAAAATGACATTTTTAAGAGTAACAGTTATGAACATTTTTGCAAATTCCTACTGAGAAACATCACTTTTCCCAAATTTTATTTAGCATCATTTGAACTTTCAAACTGTATTCATAGTTCCCATTTCCCTATATTTCAAAAGTTACTTCAGTATAAATAGCCATCTATTTATTTAAGCAGTTTAAGAGATTTAATAAAAATATTTCTAATTAAAAATGAAATGGCCACTACTGGCTGATTAACCTTAAATTTATTTGTCTATATTCCTTATTATAATTAATTTGATTGAGTAATATTTTTCTTTTTTTTAAAGAATATTTACATACACAATTATCTTTCATCTTCTAACTTTCTAAACATTTGTTCATCAAATGTAATAAAATGAAATGGCAATACATTCATTCACATACACACAAAATGTTACATTCCACAATAAACTGCAATATAGTATTTAGGAAAATATTCTAAACCTGCATTAGAGTTCCATCCTACATAATGATACACAGCACCTGTATGACACAATGCATGCTTGCATTCAAAATCATTGAGACTACATTGGTTATTAATATATCACCACATCACATTTAAAATTCCTCTTCTCATATATACTTTAAGCTGTGACCTTGAAATTTAAATCAAATATGTTTAGACAAATGCTTTGCCTAAATTGCATTCGTCTAAACTAATTTCTTTTTTTCTGTAGGTATTTCCTTTTCTAATAGTGTAATTTGGAATTGCAATAGCACGAGTGGAAAATAATCCTAAAACAGAGTAAAACATAGAAACTAGGATACTAATCAATCATTTACAAACTTGCTTTTCTGTGATTTGTATTATTCAATATATACATATATATATATATTTGCAGTTCATCTAAGTGTAAGATTGCCCTCCCACCGTGAAAGAAACCCCATACTCCAAACTGCCCTTATCGTCGCTATCAGGATTTAGATGGTAGTTAATGGCATGGATTCAACATTCAATAAAAATCTGGCATTGCCTGATCTGAAGAAACAGAGTTTAATTGCCAGATATGAAAATATTTGAACTATTAATTCTAAATATTAAAAAATCATAACTTAATTATTAAATAAAATTAAAATTAAAAACTAATTTAGAGCTAAATTTACATAACTTAAAAAGTTATCTAACTTAGTTATATTTAAGTTATCTAAAGTTGAACATTGTAAGCAAGCATTTCATTAAAAGTACTTATATAGGTAGAAATTGATGATTCATTTATATGTGCATGTCTATTTTGACTTTAAATCATACATAATCATATTCACTATTATTATATTCTTTAAGTCAATACTCACTTTAAATCTAATTTTTTTAACAATTAAATACATATAGTTTTAAAACAAATATGTTTTATCGATTAATGCCTACAATTAAACATCCTCAGAGTCAAAAATTATTTGAAACTAATTTAGTTTAAATATTCTAAATGTAAAACCAACAAAATTAATATGGAATTTTGAGTGAGATATTGTGAGTAAATACGATCATTGTCTCTTATGGTTATCATAAGGGGTTAAAAAAGACGATTGACATTGACGACAAAATTTGATAAATGATTATTTTTTTCTGGGAATGATTACTAGGTTCTTTCTATAATATATTAAAAAAATTTTTGTTTCATTTACAAACAAACATTTCTCCAAAAAAAATAAAGTAAAAGATTTACTAAGAAAACAAATACATGGACTAAATGATTTTAAGTAACAGGATTAAATGCCATTAAACTTGGAAGAATGTACTTGGTAATTACAGGCATTTTCTCACTTTATGTAGCTTATGAGAATATTATGAATAGAATATTACGGAAATATAATTGCATAATATAATTTCATTATAGCTTTGTGGT
The DNA here is from genome assembly GCA_021605095.1 of Caerostris extrusa. Taxonomy (NCBI): domain Eukaryota; kingdom Metazoa; phylum Arthropoda; class Arachnida; order Araneae; family Araneidae; genus Caerostris; species Caerostris extrusa. The sequence goes on from BPLR01017329.1 coordinate 58,095, forward strand.
TTTCAATCCAGAAATTATAATTAACAAGGAAGTTAAACAAAAATTTTTAAATTATATATATTTATAATAACTTACATTAAAAGTCTCCTTGTTCTTCAATAATCGAGAGCTCTTCTAACTTCAAATGTAATGGCACATTACGAAAGAGAACACTATAAAACAAAAGGACAATTTGATAAGTATGGTGAATAAACAAAATATAAAAATTTTCATAAACAAAACTTCTTCGCAACTGTCATAAACTATTCTCTAAGACAAAAAAAAAAAGACTTCTAAATAGGAAGCTTTTAAAATTATTCTTTAAAAACAGCTTAAAAATTAATAAGTTCGGATTCTCTTGATTATCAAGGAATTTCAGAATACCAGAAACATTATTGAAAAGTTTTTGACAAGTGCATGACTATTATCTATATTTTAAGCAAGGGTTACTGCTCATAACTTGGCTGATTAAGGCAGTTTTATATTATAACAACCAATCACAGATTGTGTTTTTAAAAATACACGCATCTAAAAATACAGCAACTCATTATCTAAATTCATATCAATTGAAATATTTTTGAATTACATTATTTAAAAGAAGTATAATTTTTATTAAAATACGGAACTAGAGTCAAAAAATTGTTAAGTCAAATTTAATCCCTCCGATGGAAAGCCTTTGATTTCTACAGTGTAAAATTTCATGATACATTATACAAAAGAGGGCATATTCAGGGTTAAAAAGAAAAAGAAAATTACTATTTAATAATGAATATTTTTGATACACGGTCACTGAATGATCACACCTTTAGGATTATGTTAGAATAAATTCTTTCATACCAAAATTAATATATATTAGAGCCATGTTTTGTGAAGTTTTCTCCTAATTCATAACTTTAGAATGATATTAGACAAAAAATTGTGTTTAATAAACAATATTAAAAGTTGAGGTAACTAAATTTTTAAATTCTAAGCATTTCAATAAAAATAGTTATAAATAGACAGTTAATTTCTACCTTTAAAGCTGCAAGTCTACTTTTATTTTGAAGTAGATATTTTTAATAATTTAATACTTATCATTAAAAAACAATTATGGATTATTATTTACAATTGTATATACTCAAATTCAATAATTTTTTTGAAACTCATCTACTTTTAAATATTCTAAATGTAAAAAAAAATAGTAAGGAATTTTATGAGGGTGATATTGTGAACAAATATGATCATTGTCTCTTAGACATTAACGAAGGCATTAAAAAGGATGATTAAAAATTTGATAAATGATTATACTTTCTGAGTATGATTGCCAGTTATTTTCTTTCCACCATATTCAGAAAAAAATTTATTTCATTTACTAAGATAATCACTTTTACATAAAAAGTAGTAAACGCATTTATTTGTCAAACAAATGTTTGGACTGAATAATTTAAGTAATAGGAAAAAGTTTTTTAAACTAAGAAGAATGTACTCCATAATATCAATAGCTTATGTCAATATTATAAATAGAACATTAAAAAAAAACTACATGATGATTTCATTATAGCTTTGTGGTTTTCAATCCAGAAATTATGATTAACAAAGTTAAATACAAATTTTAAGTGATATCAAATAACTAAAATTAAAAGTCTCCTTGTGCTGCGACATGCAAGGTTTTTCCTCCTCCTTCTGAATGTGATGACATATTAAGACAATAAACACTAGGGGAAGAAAAAAAGGAAAATTAGAAAACTATGATGAATGAATGAAATACAAAAATAGAAGAATTGTCACAAATAAAAAGATTTTATCAACCATCACATTTTGAAAGACAAACATGCAGAGCTTTTAAAATACTTCTTCTAAAGCAGAACAAATATTATTAGATTGAATTCTCCTCATTATCAAGAACTATTTAATTTTCAAAAGCCAATGCTTGAAAATTTCTAGCAAATGTATGTCTATTATTTATATTTTAAAAAAAAAGATAATTTCTCACAACTTGATATGAATTAAACTATTTTTGCATTATAGCTACCAGTCAGAATTTTTTTCTAAAAATTACATGTAACTTAAACCACAACTCACATGGAAAATTCATTTTATAAATTATGAAAAGAAAAAAAAATTTAAAATTCTGTTATGAATTTATAGACATAACAAATAAGCAAAATATTTTCAATTACAATATTTAAAAGTAATATATTTTTTTTATCAAAATATTCAACTAGAACAATAAAATTACCCAGTTAAATTTAATCTCTTGGATGGAAAGAAGTTGATTTCTATAGAGTGTAAAATTTTTCAATAGTCATACTTTACAAAAAAGGCACAATCAGGATTAAAAGGAAATCCAAACTACTATTTAATCATAAATATTTTTTTTTTTTTATACATGGTCATTCAATCATCATACCTTAAGAAATAGATTAGGGTACAATTCCTTGCATCAAACAATATAAAATATATCCACTTTTTACTAACTTTTCTTTTAATTCCTAGTAATAATTATTTAAGGATAATATCTGACAATAAAACAGTATTTAATAAATTATATATAATTTAGAAATTTTTATAATCTCAATTTAAATAGTGTAAGCATTTCATTAAAAGTAATTATAAACGGATCATCTATTTCTACTTTTATATGTGCATGCCTATTTTCACCTTTAAACATAATTTTTTTTTTAAATAATTTAATACTTATAACTAAAACATATCTGTTTTATGGATTAATCCCTATAATTGTACATCTTCAAAGTCAAGAATTGTTTGAAACTAATCTACTTTAAATATTCTAAATGTAAAATAATAATAAGCAATTTTATGAGTGTGAGATTATAAGCAAATATGATCATTGTCTCTTAGTAATAAGGGGTTAAAAGGATGATTCAAAATTTGATAAATGATTGCTTCTTTGATGTTTTTTTTTGATAATATATTTAGAAATTTTTAATTTCATTTACAAACATAAACACTTCTACATAAGAATGAAGTAAAAGATTTATTCAGAAAACATAAATGCAAAGACTGAATAATTTTTAAGCAACAGGAATATGTGTTATTAAACTAAGAAGAATGTACTCGGTAATTACACATGTTTTCTCACTTTATATAGCTTATGAGAATATTATAAACCAAATATTAAAAAAATATAACAACATAATAATTCCATTGTAATTATGTGGTTCTATTCAAGAAATTATGATTAACAAGGAAATGAAATAAAAATTTTTAAATATGAAATAATAAGTTACATTAAAAGTACCATTGTTTTTCGTCATATGAGAGATCTTCCAACTTCTAAATGTGATGACACATTAGGAAAGTGAACACTAGAAAAACTAAAGAGAATTAGGAAACTACAATGAACTACTGGCAACTGGCGTACCGTTTACGGAGTATCAACAGGGGGAAATACTCCTTAAACCTTATCATCTTAATTAATAAATATGCTTTGAATTATGATGGCTGCTTAATTAATGTTAGTAGATAAAAGTTTCTAAAAATTCAAATTAAAGTGCTACTCAAAAAAAAAAAAAAAAATTTAAAAGTACTATTGATACAACAAAGTACAAAAAAAGAAGTTAAAAGTTAAGTTTTAAATTCGGTACAATTAGGGACCAGTTGTCGATGCCGTAATACTGTTGATGAATGAAGTGGTATATGGGAATGTGAAGCAATAAAGACTATAATCCCCTAATCACAATATATATGAACAGTAGTTTTTCCTTATTTTTTTTAATGTCACTCTCCACAACGCTCTACGATCGTGTTAGACCGGGACCTACGGTTTAAAGTGGATTCCGAACCACTACAAACATCCATGGCACCGCCGGGACTCGAACCCGAAACCTGTGGTACCGAGCGCCAGAGCGCTAGCCACTCGGCCATTCAGGCCCCCTACCCCGTAATACTGTTGAAAACGTAAACAAACTTGTTTACCAACACACTAGGGATTATGCTTAACGGTGGGAGCCAATGGGTGAATCGGAAGGTAAAAATGTAAACAACGTCCTCACACACACAAAAAAAAGGCCGATCTCCAAACCGTAATTCTTTTTTATTATTTTATAATTTTTATTTTATTTTCGATTTTTATAATAATTTTTATTTCATTTTCGATTTTATAATTTTTATTTCATTTTCGATTTTATAATTTTTATTTATATATTTTATATTTTTTATTTCTAATCCTTTTGTTTTCCTTACAAAAAAAAAAAAAAAAAAAGGGGTAAAAAAAGCGTACAATAAAAACCTAACTTAATTACTAGTCGGAAAGTTATGAATAAATTTAAAGCACAGCGTAGCAATAAAAAATGCGAAAAGGAACTGAGTTCAGATTTGAACCCTCAACCTCTCGGTCAAAGATCCGAATCTTTACCTCTTCGCCGCCAGTTCGTCTTAATTAATGGAAGATCAATAATATTTAAGCCAAAGTAATCGTCAGATACACATTGAGATAAATTGTCTCCAGTGAGTTAAGCTCACCCCATTACCTATGACATATAAAAAAGATTTATACAAAAAATTTCTTCTTGATTGTTATAAAACATTTTAAAAAACAAACACATTGAGCTTTTAAAATTGTATTTTGAAAACAGTTCAAATACTATTAGATTTGATTTTCTTGATTATCAAGAAATTTTTGAATATCAGAAGTCAATTAAAAAATTTTTTTTTTTTTTTTTTTTTGGCAGATGCATGACTATTTATATTTTAAACTAGAATTATTACTCTTAACTAATTTATCTTGATTTCTTTTTATTTATTTACATAATCATTTCTACATAAAATGCTCTTAAATATTTATTTCCAATATGAATCGTAAATGTATATCGTGAAAAGACAAAAAGGTCTTACATAAAAGGAATAAATTTTATTAAATTAGATTAATTGTACCAGAGCAGGAAATTAGTAATAAAAATCATGATTAATACATTACCGAACAAAAATTTAACTGTAAAAACTGACACTTTCTTCTAAATTATTAAAATTTATATTTGATGGAAATCATTTGTAGGAATTTCTTCTTAATACTTTTTACTTATATAATCAATATTCTAATACTCTAACGAAAATGTTTAAATATTTCATATTTTAAACAAATAATAATGAGAGAAAAAAACTTGTATTGTTACTTACTGGGTAGCCATGAGTTTCTTTGCCTTTTTTTTTTGGGTCACTCCCCACCCCTTTTTTGCTGTTCTAGGCAAGTACTCTCCTCAATGGCATGGATGTTTGTAAGTAGTTCGGAATCTAAGTTAAACTGATGTCCCGGTCTAATTAGCCTAAAGTGTATACAAAATGACCGTAGAGCGACAAAACAAACCTCCATTCCTCCTTATTTCGCTGTATAAACAAAACTCTTCCCTCATTACTGGTCATAAATCTCGAATTCCCCTGCCCAGTCCAGTTAAGTTAAGACAGTCAGCATATGAGCAATTTGTATAAAAAAAACTTAAACATTATTTGTTTTATTATGTATTACTTTAGAAAAAATGGTATTAAAGTAAAAAAAAAAAAAAAAAAAAAAAAATGTTTTTGTTTAACGAGGAATAAAATATTTTTAAAGAAGGTTTTGAAATAGTATTTCAATGTATTGAGTAAAATATTAAAAAATCACTGAAGATGGGGATAATAATGTATACGAAACAATTTTAGACACCGAACCAAACAACGACATATAAACCAATGGGGGTATAGTTCAGCGGTAGAGCATTCGACTGCAAATATAAAGATTCACGGTTCAACATACATAAATAAAAAAAAAAATTGAGTGCCAAAATCTTATCAAAATCTTTCAAAAAAAAAAAAAAAATGCACAAAATAGAAAAATCTTGGAAACAGTTTCATTCAGTATTTACCATATTTAATGGTGGAGAAAGAATAAACGTTTTTCTTCATATCTGTTAAGGAAGATGCAATGATTCGTAAATCTCTCACAATTCTAATCACATTAAACGGTAGGTCCCAATCTAATTAGCCTAGTGTGCACAGAATGAGCGTAGAGCGATAAACCAAATCCCTCTCACAATTCTAAATTTTTATATCATCTGTGCATAAAAATATTTTGGTAAATATGCAAAATTAAGAGTTCATTTAATTCAAGAGGAAAATTTCTGACAGAAAAGAAAACAAAAGACTTCTTTACTTCATTGCTGTAAAAGTTTATTCATTAAAAATTAATTTCACGCAAAGTTGCAATTCGGGCAATTCTTCATGTATAAAAATCCAGTATATATAGATATATACACTCAAGAGCAAAACATTATGACCACCTCTCAATAACGAGTTGGCCCACCTTTGGAGCACAACACAGCTTCAACCCGCCTTGCATAGATGCCACAAGTCCTTGGTAGATGGCCGGAGACAGATTGTACCAGATGTTTAAGCAACGGTCACGCAAATCTGAGATATTGCGAAGGTGGTGGTCTTTGAACTCTGAGCTGCCGTCCCAGGACATCCCAAATGTGTTCTATCGGATTGGGATCCGGTGAGTTAGGCGGCCAGGACATTAACTGGAATTCAGCATCATGTTCCTGGAACCACTCCAACACAATTTTAGCCTTGTGACAACGGGCGTTGTCCTGTTGGAACATTCCATTTAAAGCTGGAAAAACAGAGGCCATGTAAGGGTGCAACTGGTCCGCAATGATGTTCAGATGCTCGGTTTTGCTTCACCATGCGAGACAGTCTCCGACGACCTTTTCTTTGATAGCGTGTGGACGTCCAACACCATGTCGTCTACTGCACCGTCATTCATCCACTTTGCATAAGTACTAACAACTGTAGATCGCGAACAACCCACGAGTCGTGCAGTTTTGGAAATACTCGTTCGAGCCTTCGAGCCATTACAATCTGCCCTCTATCAAAGTCGCTTAGATCCGCAGCCTTTCCCATCACACAAGTAAGTGAAAGAATGATTCTTCAGATTCTCCAGCAGCAGTTAAATACCACTTCCACCTGATCACGTGCCTTCCACGTCATCCAGACGAGTTCATTGTAAAATGTAGGGGTGGTCATAATGTTTTGGCTCTTGAGTGTATATAGTTATAAATGCACATAATGCACTTATAAATAGGAATTATAACTTTCAAAAATAAATATAAAAATTTAAAAATTGTGACATCAATTCCGTTTTGTTTATTATTTACTATTAATATCATTCTAATATGATCCAACCCGAATGGCCAGAATTCTACTCCCTTAACTGTCTAAAATCCAAAACAATATATAGCATCGAAACATTTATTAATCCTTCATGTGACCCATCATAGCCTATGCCAATCCATTATGGGGATATGCAGCAAAATCAAATACTTAAAGTATTCAAAGATTGGAAAACGTTCTCCAGATGACAAGTGATGCCCCATGGCCAGGACCCGATTTAGATAAAAAGACGCCCTAGGCTATTCCACTTATGAGGCCTAGCTATTCCACTAGTCTTACCACCCTTTCACCTCCCATTTTAAGTTTGTAAATTACATGAGAGATAATAAAATACATCATTATTGAGATATACATCAATATGTTAAATTAAACATTTTTTGATTGGTACTAATCTTTATAAAAAAAAAAAGTGGCACAAAAAAAAGTCGAGAACACTAATTTCGACATTTATTCTCAGCACCATATATAGTACTTGTAACAATGACTAATCAAACATAACACACATCATTTACAAGAAGCAAAATTCAATAATAAAGTCTTTGCCCTCGAAAATAAAATATACAATAAAAATCATCATATTTTCTATCAAATAACTGAACATATAAACTATACTTTGGTGCAATTTTGTATATACAAACGAACAGACCCAATGAGCTGAATGCGTTGATCTTAACCAATACATTTTTATGTTTTTTATTAGTCATATGTGTAGAATTTCTTCTTATTTTTGATTCAGTGTTTTAGTGTTTACTGTTTTTAGAATAGTGTAATTCTAATTTTGCTAACAATTTGAATGTAGGCCCCTCTTGATCTTGAGGCCCTAGACTGAAGCCTAATTAGCCTATAGGGAAATTCCGGCCCTGCCTGTGGTTCTATTGTAACTCAGACATTCTCTACTGTATAAATATTTCCTTCATCTAGATTTTATTAACACATTTTCAAAAACTTTTGACACTAATCTTCCTAATAATCCGAATGGCAACAGATGCACCAATTCCTGATTACCTGTGTGGCATAAAGTACGACGGAAACCTCCACATTTTCAGAATGTATAAAATTACTTCAATTGTATTCTCTTCAATTTAAAAGGAATAAAAATAAAAATTTAAAACATTTTAAAAAGAAAATTAAAAATCAATAAATGTCTTCTACTTTTAAATTTGTTTAGCAAGGTGATTTTAAAAAACTTTACGTTATTGATACAATTAGGTGTCCGTCACACGATGCCAAGAAATTAAATTAAAAACGAAATACTACTTAATAAAAATGATTAATAGTTTTGAAACAGTATCTACACAAGAAATTTCTGCTTGTTCAATTTATTTTGCTATTTACCTGTTGTCTACTTGGCAACCGCTAGATGGCGCCACGTCCAAGATGTGTGCTTTGTAATTTAAACGGGGATGAAGCTATTTTTAAAACAAAATTATTTTAGGGGCATTATATATTTACATGAAAATAATTGTTATTGAGAACTTAAAGATAGCCAACATTTAAATGCACATCGTAGCAATAAGATAAATTTTGATAGGTTAATAACCAAATGAAAGCAACACAGAAACTCAAGAATTGATAAAAGTTCGAGTCCGGGGTTTAATCTTAAAACCATTCGTCTGCTATGTTATTGCTCTTCTGATAGTTTTCTTCTTCGTTTGTTAAACACCGGTAGATCTCACGTACCGCATATGTATCCCAGAGGATAGAGTCTTCCTAGAGGACTTTTAAGGATTACTGCTCCACATTTGCATTTCGTAATGGGAGAAAACTCGGAAAACTCCCACCAGGCAGCCTGATTATCCCTGCGAGACGTCTTTACATATATTGTCATAATCGCCATTGAGGCTTCTCATTTTGAAAGCAGAGACTATAAAAATGCCACCAGTGGATTCGAATCTCAGTCCCCCTGTATGTTAGCTGCTCACATTGTGACGAGATGGGCCCCCTGTTTAATTGCAGGTAGATTGCTTTCACTCCTCTGAGTGCTGGAAAAGATTCAAAAGCAGTGTCATAAATGACACGAGGCCCTTTTTTTTCTTTTCTTTTTGGAGGGATGATAGACAGGTATTTGTCTAATCACTTCTTTGTGGATCTGAAAGTATTGTGCGTGAAATTTCTTAGAAATTTTAGATAAGTAATCTATTATAGTATCTAGCTCCAGATCTCTGTGAAGTTGTTTCCTACGAGCAAACTACGGTGCGTTCACTATGCTGGCTATCTGCATATTTTGAAACACTTGAAATTTCTTTAAATTTTTGGTTGAGAGGGAAATTCAAATAGGATAGCCATGTAAGAATGACACGAAGAATCAATTGACACTCGGCGAATAATTTGTTGAGTAGAAGGTTGTGTTTTATCTTCGAGCATATTCAAGGTTTTGAGTTTAAAGCTCGCAATAATTGTTTTAGCAGCTATTTTAGAAATGTGGAAATCATAATTTAATTTTGAATCAAGAATCAACCCTAGGTACTTATATGCAGTAACTCAAGGAACAGGTTGGCTAAAAATGGTGACATTATCAAGAGTTTTTGTATTTCGCTTTCCATTAATCAGAAGGCATGTATATTTTGTAAGATTTAGTTTGACTTTCCAGGTGGTTAACCAATTGTCAAAAAGATATTAATCTGTTTAACTGTGCAAAAACGGATCTGGGTGTTTTGTGTTGAGAGATTATTGCTGTGTCATCTGAGAACTTTTCAGTTGACAATTGACTGGTTCACAGAGTTTAAGAAAAGGCGGACACCTTAATAGATTTCTCACTTTGAATATTCTAGACCCTCGAAATGCTAAATGCCCCAGAATCGTTCTTAACATTCACCCTAATCCTATAAACAAGTTCTTCCTATAGTTACTTCATTCCTTTTTGAGGTCAACGCTGGACATTCTCCTTACCAGAGTGAATGTTAGACGATTTCCTACCATACTAAGCTGCTGCTTCTTCTATTTTATTACTTCTTGCAATACTTCCAAAATTCATTTTAAACCACAATTTTTCTTTTTTTTTTTATTTTAAAAATATTTTTCATTACTTTCTTTAAAATTTTTCTCTTTATATTATAATAAATTTTCTATTAATTATAATTTTTATGCTAAATTTGATCTTAAAAATTAATTTCTTTAAAAAAATATTTAAATTTTGTCACAAAATATTATTTATTTAAAATTTATTTTAATTGTCTTTAACAATAATTTATTTAACATTTATTTTAATTGTCTTTAACAATAATTTATTTAAAATCCATATTTTTCATGGGCAAATTCTCTCCATCCACCATGTCCAAAACAAGACAGAATATTGCGTTGCCAGTTTCTTCGTTTAAAATCTAACTAAAGACGCTGTAAGCAATAAATGCTGCAAGAAACTGATCAGTGGACTGAAGATTCTGGGAGGCCAAGGTGCTCGAATGCGAGGCAAGATCGGATGATTGTGAAACAGGTCCGAACTACTCGTATACCAACACTATTGCCCATCATCCAATGTGCTACAGTCTCATATGCTTAGGTTAGTCAATATGATATAGACTCTGTATAACTATCTACCCTAAGATTTAACGTTTTCGTGTAATTCCATAATTAGATGTTTTTAATGACACCATTCATTTATTCTCTTTATATATTTTTAACTTTGACTTATTTTACCTTTACCTTTTTTTTTAATCTGTAGGGGATTACATAGACCTGATTACGGGAGTGAGGTGTGGAGTCCCTAAAACTGCAACTTAAGTAAACCCTAATCACCTACCACCTTTGGTACATTTCTCCATCTTACGGTGCTATTATGAGGGGAGATTACTCACACAAACGACCTTGAAGACGTTTGCTAAAACTTCACAATATCAAGAGAGTCATCGATTATAATGGTATTGAATAGGGTTCGGCTCAGAATCTCACTTCAGTCTTAGAATATATGATCATTGAATCTGCGTATAGAGATGCCGGGCCAACATTTTCCAATCAGCTTTTGTTTTACAGAAATGCGTTGCCATTACTACAAGTGTAATGCGCTATCTCTTAAGACATCTATAATCTTTCTACATACAACTTTATGTTATATTGATGACATCATGCGGTTGTTCATGGTATGTCAACCTGAGATCATTTTCAGTAAGATAATGCCAGGTCCCATAAGGCCTCCATATCTCTGGACTGTCATCCTACTACTGATACTCTTCCCTTGTTAGTAATGTTACCAGACCATCAGTATGGAATATAGTAGGCCACAAAATATGAGCCCCCTTCCCCCCCAAAAAACAACAACAACAACAATATTGCAGACATGGAGGAATGTATTTGAGGAATGCTTTGAAGTATGTATTGCAGAGTGAGATTAGAAATCTTTATTACTTTTTATATAGAAATATACAAGCATGCATCGCCGAGAGGGGAGTTTTAACAATTACCGACACACATTCAACGAGCGATTGCAAGCAACTGACTGATTTTACGGACTATAATTTTAAATAATTTCATTAATTATATTTGCACTTTTGCTTTAATTTCAATATATACAGTCCCTTTAACCACCATCAGCTGCAGCCTCAAGTTATGATAATTTAAGCATTGGAACCCTAAAATTTAAATGAAACAATTACAAGTCTGAAAACTGGAAAAACCAAAAAATATTCAGATTATGTTGCCTAGTTTTGCAGAAATACTATTATTAGATTTCAATACTTTGGGACTTATCTCACTCTTGGTAACGCTAGGTCTTTCCTATTATTTCATCATTTATATGTCCATTTGAGATGAAGGATAGGTTTAACGCTCTGGCACTTCTTTATTTCAGTATATCTGCAATATAAAGTGTTTTTAATTAAAGGGATGTTAGTCAGAGTAATTTATAGCTCGATCTAATAACCGGAGTGACACCAAACTTGGCAGGGGATATCTTTTTTTTATCTACTAAGGAACTCATGTAGAACTACGTTGGAGGTATTATAAAAACAAAACTGTTAAATTTTGTCATTATTTTGCCGCAAACTGCACTTTATTTTACCGTTTCCTACTTTTGTCATTAATATTTAGAATAATAAAGATCTTTCTCGGATACTCTCTCTTTTCTCTCTCTCTCTCTATATATATATATATGATTGCATAGTTTATAAACATAGTATACACAATAATTAAAACATGTTATCTTATTAAGTCAAAGCAAATACATTGACTTTATTTTTCTTAGTAACATTATTTACTGTCGTCATGCATAATTATGATACGGATATATCAAACATCTTTATACATCCATCCATGGGAAGTTGTAAAAACATTTTTTAAGATGTCTAGTAGTATTTTAATATCTAATAAATATGCAATTTCTTTAAAAAGACACCAAATGATAGCTAAAAAATTTGATCCGGTTTGCATTAATAATAAATGGAGGCATTTCAGTACAACTTAAAAGATCTGGATCAGGTGGTCTTTACATCCTTATTCCCTATTGATACTAAACTAAGAGTTGAAGTCTCCGTTATCAAAACATCAACTTCTTACAAAAATATTAACTGACGCAACTAGAGAAAATATCTTGGAGGTAAAATGTTTTAGTATTTGCAGTCGTAACTTCAGTTGCATTAAGTATTTTTGAGATTTTAAAGGCGGAAATTTCATTGCTCTTTTCGTTCGCCTATTTTTAGCTTTTGGTACAAATTTAATTTATTTGAGGAAAAGAAACGACGAAGTCCAAGGATACTGTGGATCAACATACAGACAGAGAAAAGGTGGTAAATTATTTTATATGAAAATCGAGTTAATATTAATTCAATTGCATATCTATCAATGAAGTCATTGGTGGACAGCACTTAGGATTTCCATGTTTGAGAAGATCAATTTTAAACTTGACGAGAGAAATGAAATAGGACCGAAATTTCTCATGTCTATCACTGGGATGATTACGATAAATCTGTAGGATGGAAAATTATTCAATTGGCTGAGGTGGCTAACGAAACTCCCTCCCTAGGTGTCACCTTTCCACGAGTTCTTTCTGGACTATAGAAGCACAGAATAGGTGCAATGTAGCAAAACTCAAGTCATGCATTTTGAGTAACAGATCTGCAGTTCTAAAGAAATTAGTTCAAAGTACCTGTAATTTGAAAATTATGAAGCATGTAAATGTTTATAAATTGTTTGTAATTTTTACAAAAATTATTTTCACTTTATGGTTTTATGAGTTAATTAACTTTTAGAATTTTTGTAACAATTATTTTATGTAAAAAGTAATTATAAGTAATTTTTGTAAAAATTACAAAAAAATTTATATATCTAACTTATCAATAACAATGTTTCTTGCTGTAATTCTTTATAATCTGTCATTAGAAATTTAAAAAAAATTACGTAAAAAGTTCATTTCTAAGTTGTTGATAATTCCTCATTTAGTAATATAAGAAACTTTGTTTCGAAATTTTTATTTTTACTTACAATTAGATTTGGCAAAAATGCAAGGTGGTATGAAATAAATGACAATGTACCGATCTTTGATGTAAACATGAACCGACATGCTTTTATTTAAAATAATTCGAAATTTTTTTTGTAATTTGTGCATTTTAATATTTAATGAACATAATTTTTTCTTTTCTTTACGATATTAAGTGATTACGTTAAACCATGTAAGAATCGCTACAGAGTAAGAAAATGGTAATTTTTTTAGTAATATAAAGAAATTTTCATTTTTTTTAAAAATCCATAAAGAAATTCTTTTAGTTTTAAACAGAATTGTTCCTTTTTACTCATACCGAAGGGCGATAAAAACAGCTATATGATATGGAATGAGTTACAAAAACATTTGATGCATAACTAAAAAATTAAAAATTTTTTTCTTTGATTTGAATGAAGAGTTTTCTTATTTTCTTTGCAAAAATTTCATTTGTGATGCACAGTTGCGATTTCTTCCCGCGATAATTCTTAATCTACAAGAAGGTGATATTTTTCTTATTAATTATAATGAAAAACACACATAATTCATGGTGATAAAATGACCCACAGGGCAAGTGAAATTAATAGAGAAAAAAATCATTAAATTTGAAAAGTAATATAATGAACTGAACGTTTGAATAGTAAAGTTTACTAATATCAGTATTGGTGCATTTTTTTTATTCATCGGTGAATCACGTGTACTACTAGATTGGATAGTGGATTGGAGTGCCAGTACCAAATGCATTTCTACTCAATTTGAAGGAATTTAGTGTGAAAGAATTGCCAGGAGAGAGCAAATATAGTAAATTCAGCTGCAATACTAAAAAAAAAAAAAAAAAAAAAAAAATGAATAATTGAAAAGTAAATAAATAAAAATATTAACAAAGAGATAATAATGAAAAATATCTAAGTCAGTCTTCATTGCAAGTGGTTCAGAACCATTTGGTGAATTCCTATACATTTGTATAGTAGCGGAAAGGAGGGTCACGAAGCAGTGATTAAGGGAGTTGAAACGTAGATACACCAAGAAAGGGAACTGTCCTCGGCACTGTTGGATTGGAGTGCCAGTACCAAATGCACTTCTATTCAGTTTGAAGGAAAGTCTAGTGTGAAAAAAACATGCAAATAATGGTTGAATTTTAGAGGCACTTCTATAATTCATTATAGTTATAGATTTAGCTATAATTAATTTTAGAAGTGTAGTTAGTGTAGTTGTTGTTAGTTTTTATTTTTAGAAGTGTAGTATAGTTATTATTAGTGTTTTTTTAGTATTAGCTATACATTTAATTACTGTGCCCAAAAAGTAAGACCAATTATTTTTTTTTTCAAAAACCCTTTATTCTTCCAAATTTATTTCACGCCTTCAAAGTAATCCCCTCCTGACACGATGAACTTATGCCAACTTTTTTTCAAATCCTCAATGCATACTAAAAAGTCATCGGCAGGGATGGCCTTCAAAGCACGCAGCGATTCACGTTGTATCCCTTCAATCGACTCAAAATGGGGTTCCCGTAGTGGTCTTTTGAGTTTAAGGACTAACCAGAAGTCGCACGATGTGTATACGGTGGTTGTGGAACGATATGGGTTTCCTTTTGGGGAAAAAAGTCACGAAGAATCAATGCTGTGTGAGCTGGTGCAATCAGTGTTTTCGGTACCAATCGAGACTTGACGCGTTTGAGGTCTAAAATGGAATTGACCGATCCTTGTGAAATTCCAACATCACCAGCAAGGTCTCTAATTGTAAATCGACGGTTTGCAAGCACCAGATCTTTAATTTTTTGGATGTGAGCTTCGTCGGTTGAGGTTGATGGTCGACCAGAAGGCTCTTTCGTCTTCAACGCGTTCTCTGCCTTTTTTTTTTAACTGTCTATACCACTTGTAAAAATTTTTTTTTCGATATAGGAATGCTCACCGAATACCTTCTGCAACATTCTATACGTTTCCACAAACAAAATTTAATGCAAGTTCTTTGCTCATTTAATTCAGACATTTCAAAAATCGCCGGAATCCGTTTTAGCGTCTCACAAAGCCAAGCGTAGCTCAAACACTAATGAATATTTTCACAATCAAATTCCACACATGTCAAGGACAGTGCCAGCAGCCTAAAAGAGAGAAAAAAATTGAAATTGCATAAGCCCCTGGAATTTTAAATTGAAAATTGATCTTACTTTTTGGACACAGTAGTAGCTATACATTAAAATAAAATTCAATTCAAGCATATTTTAATGTTAAAAAATAGAACCGATTTCTTATCGTTTGGCAGTAAGGGTTTAAAGTGAAGAAAATTACTCAAACTTACAATACAAATCTAAATTTATTTAAAAAAATATTTTTGAGCTTACATTCAAACTATAAATACTTTTTAAAATGTATTTACATACTTAGTTCTCTATCATTTATTTTTGATGGAATCATTATAATTGAAAGCTTAGCATTTAACACATAGAATTTTAGGCGTTTCATGTGAATAAAAAAGGTTTTTCAGCACATTCATTTATTGGAGAATTTATAAATGATATTTATGTAGAAAACGTTATAATTCCCAGTTAATTTTTACTGGATTTACTTGTTAAAATACATAATTATTTCTGTCAAAAAAAAAAAAAAAAAGTATAAATTACGTTTCAGAGAAAATTAATGTTTTAACAGAGGTTTGCACAGATTTAATCTTTCTTTAATACTCTTATTTATTATGTCTTCTTTATTTCCGTAAGAAATTTTAGTTTCATATTTAAAAAAATTTAATTAAATAGTTCTTGAAAAGATGATAATACTTCTTTGAAGCTGAGGATCATCAAAAGTATCACTTTTCAAATATAGATGGCGCTCTATGTCAAAATGTGAAAAAGCTGTTTTGTCTGAAACTAAAATATATTTTGTTTTTAACTGTAAGGTAAACTTTTTTAATATGTATTTTCGAAACAAATGGGAAAACAATTCTTCATGAATTTAAATTTTGTAAATTTACAATGAATCTAGGAAGTTGAAATTGAATCATAAATGTTTTTTTTCAAACTACATTATTTAAATTCAATAAAATTAGATATATGAATTATATAAATAATTGTATTATGCTATTAATAATTGTAAAAAAAAAAAAAATGTATATAAAATGTTCTCTTTGGTGATATGTTTATAAATCTCACCTGATTCAGTTCGTAATAGGGAAATAAATAAATAAATTAAAAAAAAAAATAATAAAAATGCTGAGTGATAAATTAAACTTTTCTTTTTATACACTTCTTCTGCATATTAGAAAAACATATGTATTACTTATGTATTATTTTCATATTTAATTTCTTACATTTATTGCCTTTTTGTGACTACAAGTAAATGCCAAAAAAGATTTTATTTTCAAGGAGAGAAGATAAGTTTAATTTATTTATTTATCTACAGAGTTGCTTTAAAGCAATTCTTACTCAGCTAGCGAAAATGTAAAAAGAAACACAAAAAGTTACACAATCCTATTTCTTTTAACCTATTAAAAAACATGCGGAGCATTAAAGAAATTCCATTCTTTTTAATTCGCCTTTAGAAAATGTACACAGATTTGTATAAAAAACTTTAAGTTTTATTTAATTATTTTCTTAAAAGTACAAATATCAAAAAATAAAAATTAATTGACATCATAATCATGCCAAAGTAATAATTAATTGCTTTAATCTGTACTGAAAATCATTCACAAGAAAGAATATTCTAATATGTTCATGATACACTTAAAAATATTAATTAAGTAACATCACCACGGAAGCATTTTCTTCCTTCTTCTTTAAGCCCAACAGTAAGACTTTCTGACCTGCAGATTTATGATGTTCCTTATATTAGAAATAGTGCATTAAAAGTGTTTTTCAGAGTAAGTATGTGTGAAGAGAAACCGCATAGCTAACAGGAAATTAATATCTTCCACTAGCCATACTTTTAATTGCAGCAGTTAAGCAAAAATGTACAACATGTACACCATGATAAATGAGCAAAAATGTTATTGTATTATAATCTTTTGAACAGTTTTTTAAAGAAATATCTTACAATAGCCAAAGGGAAATAACAATATAAATATTTATTAAAAATAAGACAACAATGAATGTGCAATGCAATACAGCCATAACAACAATAATTATCCTGTAAAATTTTGACTTGCGTAGCCATTGTCATATATTAATTCACATTTTCTAATTCAAAAGTAAATATTAGAAAAACATTTTTAATAATCACATTTATAACAGATAATAAACCACATAATTCTAATTATGTTTTATGGAATGAAGAATCACTGATGCTACAATATAGCACTAAGTTCTATAGCTCTAAATTTTACTTTAGCACTTTTCCCATTCCTATAAAATATATAAAGTTCAATCTTGATTATGTGGAAAACTGAAATCCGCCAAGTCTTACAGATTCAAATAGAACGTAATAGGAGAGAAAGGTATTTGAGAGGTTTTAATTACAACAAAAATCATTTTAATTTTTAATAATTAAAATTTCAAGTTTTCATTAAAAGCTGAAAAAATTTCGTAAGAACTATCGAACCTTTTCTTTCAAAACTGCTTTGCGCCGCGTACATCTGACTAGCACGCCTAACCATTAATCGATTTGTCTGATTCCGCTTTTAAATCGGATGATTACATTTCCACTCAATCTGTGGCCGAACTATTATAGCTTCAGCGACGATCCCGCCCTCCTCTCTATGGAAGCCAAGAGAGAAAAATTGCAAGCAAGAAACTCTTCTTACTCTTCCAACTTCTAGAAAGTGGGAGAATATCGCAAAAACAGGTCAATTGGGGAGAAAAATAGCCTGAGAATTTACCCTCAGCCCAGAAGAAAGACCTCCATAAATGTAACAACAGTTATAAAATAAACAAAATTAATGGCAGGTGTTTTGGAATATTTTTTTATTTTATAAATATTAGGATTATTTTGTGAATACTAAATTATAAAAAAACCAGAAGCTTCTTTGCTCAATTACCTTCAATTGTATCTTGTAAAAGAATTTAAGTATTTAAATAAGTTTCTTTCGCTAAAGATAATGATAGACGAAAGTATGGGTGAATGTTCTACTAAGTATTATTGCAGAAGGAAATTATGCCGCTTGATTCTTAGAATTTGCTTTTGAAAGTAACTCCGTGAGTCATTACTAATTTAAATTTTTGACCTCTTATTCATGCTTCATGATTAAGGAATATGACATATCCAAATTGATTAATGATCTTAAAAGAAATATATATTTTCGTCAATAGTACAACACTTATTCATACCAACAGCACACTGAAATCTGTTTTCATGTGTTGCATACAGGGTTACACACATACACATAACAACAAAGAGAGAAACGGATTTGTATAGTGAAGTATATAGTGGTCATAATCCAACACTTAGCTAACATTTTATGCAAATGTTAATACATAATTCAGCATTTTTAAAAATTAATACATAATCCAACATTTATCTAACATTATATACAAAATAACATTTTATAAAATATTATAATGAACTGTATAATATCGATACAATATATTATTAAATCGGATTAAAAAATCATAAATATTCACTAATTTTTTTATCTCTTAAATTAAATGACTGATATATGCGAAGAAAAAATGGATCATTATAAAGTTTTCCGTATTGTTTAGTGGCAGTGATTCGAACTGTGTAAAAACATTCTAACGTAACAATTCTAACATTTTTAAATAAAAATAATTATTATTTTGACTTTTACATTTATTTCTGATAATGTAAATCAACCCTTAAAAACGAGTTCAGTTTTAAAAAAAAAAAAAATTATTTTCTGTTTTATTTGATTTTCTGTTCTCTATCCCAGTGTTCTAATAATAAGTCTGTTTGTTAATCATTACATAAACTAGAATCAAAGCATTATACTATTTAAACAGAGAATCTTGTTAAAACCGTTTCAAATTTTATTTTATTATGTTCGATCTTCACGAATACTTTGAATAAAAAAAAAGATTAGATACGAAGCACTTTATGAAAATTAAAACTAATTGTCATATTTTCGTAAAATAACTGCTGATTCCATCCACAGGAAGTACTACCATTCAATTTAAAATGAATCTGAACAATAATTGGAAAAATGTAGTAGATGTCGTCGTTTGTTTGTGCAGCTGGAACTGGGTGTGGTCCAAGAATACATTATTTTGCCACTCACAGGTACCACAATTACAATTAAAAAATAAACAATATTTAACACACAGATAAACATTTAAAGAACATTCAATTAGAGTTTAGTGGGAAGGATTCCACTTTTGCTCCCGGGATGAGAACTCGTAACTAACGGCAGCGCTTGTTTTGCCGTACGTCCCTCTGGGAGAGACTTGGTGGCAAAACTGACGATTTCTTCTGTACGACGTAAGGGGAGCTTGCAGTGCGTAGGAGGAAACATGGTTGCGTAGATGGAATCAAGGTTACAATAATAAATTCTTTTTTATGTTTTGAATTGACATTTATGGTTGATTATTTATAACCAATCAGAAACTAAGGTATAAAGTGATAAAAAAGAATAAATTTTCTCCATCAAATGAAAAAAAAAAAAAAAAAAGGAATCCATTTTTAAAAATTTTTTTTAATTGTGAAAGAATTGTGAAGAATTTTTTAATAAAATATATATGAAAGTTTAAAATACATAAGAAATCCTTTTATAAGACAGTACTATAATTAAAACTGATTGAGAAATATATGTAATAAATATTGTGCGAACAATTAATTATCCATATAATTTTAAATAATTCTGAACATCGATTGAAAAGCAGTTTTTTGTTGTAATGTCTTTTGAGGTTTGATAAAATATAAAATAGATTTAAATAAGCTTGGAAATTTTTTAAATGCCGCCCTGAATTGTAAAGAATGTACAAGAATGTTTTTGAAGAAATTGTGCTTGCGTGAAGAAATTGCGAAATTGTTTGTGTTTTTATAAAGAATGTGCTATTTTTATAAATTTTATTGACTTTTATCAGTTTATGTTCAGATTTCCCTTATACTAAAATTTAATGTTAGAAAGTCCATCGCAATAGTTAAAAACTGAATGGGGCATTTACATAGCAAAAAGTCATAATTCGAGAGATAAATGAATCCATGTAATGAGTGGAGAGACTTTCTTGAGTTTTATACGTTCCTTAATACATTGTAGAAAAGCCAGCGGAGTCTTCAAAATAACTTATTAAAAATACAATTATAGAAAACAATTGTAAAAATAAACTCATTTTTTGAATTTTTATGAAGAAGAAAAAGCTAAACATGGAGTGTCTTTTGTAATTAAAAAACCGATTTGAAGTATTTATGTAAAAAATGAATTACAGTTCGAGCTATGATTTATGTAATTTCCAATAAATCCAAACAACTGTTGAAAAAGTATCTTTTAATGTTTTGCGTTGTGTAATAAAATGTAAAAGAGTGAACCGTTAGCTTAAATAAATTCTCTAATTGTAAAAGTGAAGTGAAGAATCGATAGTGTGAAGAAGAGAACTCTTTTCCCCGGTTGCAAGGCAGATTGTAATTAATTGCCATTCTTTACTGTGACCAGCTCTTTGCTGATTGGTGGATTAGTTGCCAATGAAAAGTTAGATCTCCATGATCAAGTGGGATGAATGCGAAAATTACTTCTCGGAAAGCTTAAAAACTTTTGAATTGAAATCACTGAAGTTGTCCGTTGCTTCGAGTTTCGAATTTAAATTATATTTCTTAAATTAATGAACTAATTAGCACATTGCGCACGTATTGCAGGACTGTTTATGTAAAGATGAGAGCAGAGGGGATAACAAACTGGGACTGGGGCTCACCATTCGCACTTTTTTTCTGCACAGAATGGGGTTTACATGCTCTAAGCCCGCTTGAAGGGTTCATTCAGAAAAGGATTTCCTTTAATAGTCAATATCTGATACTAAATGAGTAATCACAGTGAGTATTACGCGCAAATTATACTGCTAATGAGCCTGAGGTGCTTTCAAAATTGCTGGCCGAAAGAAAAACAACCCTCTCTTTTTGGTGGAAAATCAGGTAGCTTAAAATTTCACCTGTTATTTTCGTTCTGGCAGAGAGCATCCCCTCAATCCTCCAGTTTTTAAATAAAAAAGATGTATTAAGAGGCCATCATGTCTTTCACGAATATGAATCCCGAGCGGGAAAAGAGGTTTAGTCACTTGAGGCTTTGTGAGGGACACTGTGATTAGTGGAAATGTAAACATGCCATGAATGAGATTGGAAAGCTTGATAGTGTTTGCTATTGAGATGAACACTTTTTTGACGACGATTCAAAATCTGTATAGATTAAGAGGAAGATATTACCCCCGCTGATCCACTTCAGTTATTAATTCAGATGCCATTTTTGAAATGGATGCTACTAAAAATAACGAATCTAATTAAGATTTTGAAAGACCACATGCAATCAAAAGTGTTCTTCGGAATGATGACTTTTAAACGGGTGTTTTACAAATCAGTTAACTGAAGTTTTGCTTGCTGCTTACGTCTGGATAATTAATTTGGATATATTTTTTATTGAAAAATTTCCCACATTTTCTTTGCAAAAAAATAAAAAAAAGGTTATCAAGCATTAATCGGTGTTTATTTTTTTATTATTTAATATTTTTAGATTTTAGTAATTTTTAGATTTATAATAACGTTAATATATCGGCTTCTTCATTTTAATATTCAGTATGTTTGCGTAGCAAACAACACGGTATTTATGGACATTTTGCGTCACATTATAAATAAACATTCTTACTCAAAATCCCCAAGTCAAGTCAAATTAATTAGGCTCATAACGTGACATAAACGCAAGATGTATAGTGTATCCACTTATCGTATTGACGCTCCCTTAACGTGGGCCTTGTTGTATTCAGAGAAATATGTATTTAGGTATAAAATAAAATATAGCTATTCTCCCTTTCTTGTCAGTTTTCTCATTCAAAGACAACTTTCATTAAAAATAACTAATCTTTTTCTGTTTGCTTTTTTCTTATTTGTTCATACTAAAAAGTTGTGAAACAGCAATAATGCGTGAAAGAAGGTTTTCGAGAATTAAACTAGGTAACTTCCATGGTTAGTTATTAGGGAGCGTTTATGAACATTTCAATGTTAAAAATTTCATTGCATCCTATAAGACTCTGCCTTCTGTATGCACAAGTAGTCTATGGAGTTGATCATCGAATATATATAGCTCTGAGGCATTAGTAACAGGGTGAAATATTGTTGTTGTGCATATTACTTATTTTTAGTGTTAGAAGTGTATGTTATGCATATTACTTATTTTCAAATAAATACACTAAAAAAAAATGGATTCCTCAATTATATTGACAGAAAAAAAGAAGCGTGATATTGAAGAATCATATTCTGGAAGTGAACGAAGAAGTTAAGGGCAAATAAAGAAAGCAAAATCATGACCTATTATTAAGTATAATAGAAGTTTTAAGCTACTGATATAACTTGGACCGAGTGAAGATCATTCTTTTGCCACTGTGTTTAATATGTGGATGTAAAAGGGCAAATGAATCATTACTTACTTGTAAACTGAGTAAACATTTTAATACTATGCACTCTAATTTAAGAGATATATTTGTAAGTTTTCCAAAAGATTGTCTGAACAGCAAATAAAAATGTCAAAAATTTTTTAATAGAATAATTACTGTTTTGTAATAAATTTCAAGTCAAGCTTCTTACCAACTTTCAGAACTTATAGCAGAAAATGAAAAACTTATACTTTAAGGTGTCATTAATTTTCCTGCTTGCAGAAAATGGACATGGAAATGTTAGGAAATGAAGCAGCAATGCAAAAAGCAAGATTCTTCTGTCCAACGATACATTAACAGGCGTATTATGAGAAATTTCTCCTGATATCGAAACATGTACGCAATAATAAATTTCAGTATTCAAAGCAATGCGTAACTGAACGTTGTAATGGCAATAAGAGAATTGAA